>JAEMWC010000008.1:1870000-1872500 GCA_016490735.1 Pachyseris speciosa
AGGATTTGCTAGCTACCCTAGGTGGTGGAGAGAAATTTACAAAGCTGGACATGAGTCAAACCTATCAACAGCTACAGCTGGAAGCTGAGTCTAAACAGTACACCACCATCAACACACACAAAGGGCTGTTTCAATACAACCGCCTTCCTTATGGAGTCTCGTCTGCCCCTGGTATCTCCCAACGCAACATGGAAAATCTCTTGCAGAACATTCCGTATGTGATTGTCCGGGTAGACGACATATCGGTGTCGGATGCCAACGACGATGATCATTTGAGAAACCTGGAGGAAGTCTTGAAACGTCTTGCAGAAGCTGGATTGCGATTGAAGAAAGGGAAGTGCGTATTCATGGAATCTCAAGTAACTTACCTGGGTCACCAAGTGAGCAAGGATGGTATTCAACCCATGGAGGATAAAGTGGATGCTATCACTAATGCACCATCTCCAAAGAATGTGTCAGAGCTCAAGACCTATCTGGGCATGATCAATTATTACCAGAAATTCCTGCCAAATTTGTCAAGCGTATTGGCCCCACTACACAAATTACTCAACAGTAAGAGTAGTTGGCATTGGGGAAAAGAACAGCAGCAAGCCTTTGAACAGTCTAAGTCATTTCTCAAGTCTTCAAAGCTATTGGTCCACTACGATGACAAAAAGGAACTGACTTTGGCATGCGATGCTTCCCAATATGGTTTGGAAGCGGTTCTTTCGCACAAGATGGAAGATGGTTCAGAGCATCCCATTTCATTTGCATCTAGAACCTTAACAAATGCAGAGAGGAATTACTCTAATCTGGAGAGAGAGGCGCTTGCAGTTATCTTTGGCGTTAAGAAGTTTCATCAATACTTGTATGGTAGACAGTTTGCATTAGAGACTGATCACAAGCCTCTCGAGTCCTTGTTTAATGAGAAGAAGGCTATACCCGCCATGGCAGCTGCTCGAATCCAACGTTGGGCATTGACACTAGCTGCGTACAATTACACCATCAAGTACAAACCGGGTAAGGAGCACTGCAATGCCGACGCCCTCAGTAGACTGCCATTACCATTTACGCCCCAGATGACGCCGGTACCAGCAGAAACTGTGTGGACAATGGAGCTTCTTAATTCTACACCAGTGGATGTCAAAGAGATCCAAGCAGGAACCAGATCTGATTCCACACTTCCTCAAGTAATGAAGGTTGTACAGTATGGTTGGCCTTCCAATAACACAGATGAAGCACTCAAACCATATTTCAGCAGGAAAGAAGAATTAAGTCTTCAAGATGGGTGTCTTCTATGGGGAAATCGTGTGGTAGTACCCTCAAAAGCAAGAGAAAGAGTGATAGAAGAGTTGCATGAGACACACCCTGGTATATGCCGTATGACGTCGTTGGCTAGAAGTTACGTATGGTGGCCAAGGATGGACTCCGAATTGGAAATGAAAGTGCGAAACTGTGAGATCTGTCAAGTAAACAGGAAGTTGCCACCTGAATCCCCCTTGCATCCCTGGGAGTGGCCGCATAAGCCTTGGGTTCGCTTACACCTAGACTATGCTGGTCCATTTCTTGGCAAAATGTTCCTCATAGTAGTAGATGCACACTCAAAGTGGATAGAAGCATTTCCAATGAACACTTCCACATCTAGTGCTACAATTGAGAAGTTAAGAATTGCCTTTTCAACCCATGGACTTCCAGAAATGGTGGTTACAGACAATGGCAGCAACTTTGTAAGCGAAGAGTTTGAAGATTTCCTGAAACAAAACGGCATCCGTCACATCAGAACTGCACCCTATTGTTATGTATAAAAATTGCTTTTAGGCGTTGCGTGACTGTCTGGAACATTCTTGCGTGTCTAGAATATTCTTGAATATTAATTAGGCATGTCTTTACATCACGTCAGCATGAATCAGCAGTTTTCGTCAGTTACTTAATTCGTCAATGTTGTAATGCTACTAATTTTAGCTTATTTAAGAAGGTTCTAGAATCTTACGAATATGTATATTAGCCGCCGAGCTAGAAATTCAGAGTAATCGGATCGGATCGATTGATCGAGTAGTGTTTGCAGGAGGTGAGGCCGTGTTTATTCAAGTGTGACGGAGGTCGCGTTTATCTTTGGCAGAGGCCGTGTTTAAGTTTGACAGAGGTCGTGTTTTGATACTCAAGCCTGGAAGAGCTGTGAGTGCGTAAAAGTGTCTTAAGCAGTAATCACTACGTTCTTGTGGAATAAATCTCCTTGTTGCTGTTCCGACATCCCTGCGTTCTGCTGGACTTCAAACTACATTCCTCTAACCACATTTGAACACGTAACATTGGGGGCCTGTCCTGGGAGAGGAATTTACAAACTGTTTTGCTGTCTGCTGTAACCAGGAAAGGATCGCACTTGGAAGGAAGAAGCGGCGTGGAAACAAGTGCCAGTGAGTAGAAGAGCCTTGGAATTTTAATGCTGTAAGATGGAGAAGTTTATTCAACTTGGTAAAGAGTTCGAATTGGAAGGAGAAAAACTTCTTGAGTTTGTGAAAGA
>JAEMWC010000008.1:1877500-1925000 GCA_016490735.1 Pachyseris speciosa
CTCTAACCACATTTGAACTCGTAACACCTATCATCCCTCATCAAATGGGCTTGCAGAAAGAGCTGTCCAAACCTTCAAGGAGGGAATGAAGAAGTTGAAGGATGGAAGTTTGGAAACCAGAGTATCACGCCTTTTAAGCCGATACCGAATCACTCCTCAGACTACAACTGGAGTCTCACCTGCTGAACTACTGCTAGGCAGAAAACCGAAATCAAGATTGGATCTTATTTACCCAGAGATTGGTCGCAAAGTACGTGGTGGTCAAATGTCGCAGAAGCAGAGGCATGATTTACATGTTTAAGAGCGTACCGTGATGGAAGGAGACCAGGTCTATGCCAGGAACTTTGGTCAAGGTTCAAAGTGGGTACCTGGAGTCGTAAGACAGTCTAATGGTCCTACAACGCATGAAGTTGAATTGAAAGATGGGAGAACATGGAGACGCCATCAGGATCACTTAATTCAGAGATCTTGTGATCATCCGTCAGTTATCCCTTCAGAAGTCCCTGAAATAGCTGTATCAGAATTAGAAGAGCCAAAGTCTTCTGTCCAGCCTTTGGAGGACCACGCTGTGAGTCCAGAGGTGCCTGTTACTACTGAACCTGCTGATGTCCAAGGGAACAGTGAGAGACGTTATCCAATGAGGAACCGTCATCCTCCTGGATATCTGAGAGACTATGTTTCTAAGTGACTTTTTTGTTTAGTTGCTAAGATAAAGTCAAAAGACTCTTAAGGGCTTGATTTCGTCTGTTATTCAAGTTTTCATCTTAGTGGGGGGAGTGTAGAATAGTCTTGGTTGTGTCAGCTATATAACCGCTCCTCCAGTAGTTTTACAGGATAAAACGATACAGAGACCATGTGCTTTGGTGATTGAGCATTGATTAAACAAGTTAAAGTTTATTCGGTATGGTTCACTGGTGTGGGAATATTACAGTTTCCCCTTCTTCTCTCTTTCCTTCCCATCACTCCCCGCTCGCGCTCCGCTAGATCCCAGCATTCCCCACTCACGCTTCTCGCTCGTCTCCAGCACCACGCGTTAAAAGTCCTTTTTCCCACTAAGCCTTGCGAAAGCCTGTGGAGGAGGTAGGGCTCAAACCCCGTACAAGCTTTATTTTTATTTTATTTCATTTGTTTTTTCAGGCTTTATTTTCCCTACTGCTTAGCAGTGTTCATAACTGCGATGATCATTCACATATTCATTCTTTAATCCGCAGTTCAAATATATAATTTTCACACATCCATTCTCATGTATATGAAACTTATTTGACACGTTAATTCATTGATTTTGAAAAATCTCCATTTAGTGGTTCTTTGTTTTAGTGACTTAGCATATATTTTGAAAAACGATTCATTAAATGTTTACCTTTTCACGAGCTTTATCTTTGGCGAGTCAAAGTTTAATCAAAAGTTTTACGAAAATTAGCCAGATTATACAGCTTATATGTGATAAGATCACAAACATCAACCTTTTAGGTCCACTTAAATCACCATAAAAAATAACAACAACAACAACAAATCGTACAGCATCCTACAATTTAGTTTTGAATAAAACAAACGAAATTGTAACTGTAATGCAATACTCCCATCCCCCATTTGCTTTTTGGGCGCGACTGGGAGAAATGTGCAGATTGTGGAATTTCAATTGTATAGTATGGCCACGTGGAGACACGTTAATTTCGCGGTCCTTAATTGCGGTTCATTTTAATAAAAATCGCTAAATTTGCTAACGCTGAATTAAAGTTTCGCCAAAACTTTACCGTAATAAGTTACCAAAGTTTTCTGCAACGAGCTTCCTGGCAAGGGGCTCCCATCTATCCTTTCCTGGCCTGACTTTTATCAACGGATCATCACTGTAACAGTTTACCGCACTTTTATTTCATTTATTTATTTATTTACTTATTTATTTATTTATTTATTTTTTTATTTGTAATGGTAATAGGACTGAGTGGAGTCCAATTCGGTCTGTAATCATAATCGGACGACCGCGCAGCGGGAGTCCGATTATCACGAGTATGATTACAGACCGAATTGGACGACACGAAGTCTTATTACCAATTAATCATAAAAATTACAATTTCCGAGAAAAGAAGAAGAGCCAAGTTATGAAAGGAAGGGAAATTTTGCATTAAAAGACTAACAAAGGAAGCGTAAATTGTTTAATGTCGCTCTGAAATTGACTACAATCAAAATGTATGGTGATTGAAACCAAGGTTGTGATTGGTCGATTTAAACTACAACTTTGAATGTGATTGGTTGATTCAAAATACTGCTTTGAATGTGATTGGCTTATTGAACTGCCCAATAACAAACTGTCCGATAACGACTTGGCACATGAATTAGTGGAAAATAGGAGTTTTTAAACCAATCACAATCGAGGAAATTGTAATTTTTATGATAAATTAATTTTTTTCTTTTTGGCAGTTTGTATCGCATCCATTGCTGTACAAGAGACTCACACTGAGATGGAAGCTTGGTTTGCCCGCATTTTTCAAGCGCCATGGCATCCTTCTGTATCTTTTCATTTTGCTCGAATCAATCTTGACTCCGATATTTCTTCCGATCGCTGGAATTGCCTTCTACAAAGACCAAAAGAGGGTACAAAGCATTTTCCTTTGTTTTCTTTACAAACACCGTGAGTCTGTCTAATTTCGTTGAGATTAAATGAGCTTACTTGAACCTGAAGTGCAGTAAATATACTACCCCATTATATAAATAGCAGCTGTCAAAAAAAAATCACAGTTTTTTCCACGTCGCCAAGAAAACGGTGTTACGTTTTTGGACCTACCTGTGTCTTGGATTTGAAAACCATCAAAAGAAAAAGTTATGATTTTGATTCAACGCAAAGCCCTATTACACCTCTCATAATCCAAAATTTCCCAGAAGTATCTCCTGGGAAGTATCGTTTGATTTCTATCTTCGCAGATGTATTTTCTGAGACACTGAAAGATCACCTCCAAAGCTGTGTTAAACCTCATCACTTTCATCTACATGAGAAAGTGATAGGTTCTGTTTATGGCGACCGATTCAAGTACGTCTGATCTAATGAACCAACGCGTATCTTATACATTACCCTGTTTGAAAGTGTTTATACTTCTTGTTTCAGTGTCGAATGCGTTTGCTGCAGCGTAAAACCCGGGAGCAAAGTGAAATAACTGCCGCAAAGTCTGAAAAGCCAAGAGAGAACATTATAGGTAACCATAAAGTCTTACTGAACACAGGTTCAAGGGAAACACCTCACATAAAAGACGTCCTCGCGAACTAAAGGAGTTACAAGTCCACATGTTCAGCCCAATGTTTTCCAAATCCCATTGTTCCAGTACCAGAAATGCCCTAGCTAAGCGTCAACATAAGTCACAAAATAAACACATCTTTAGAGGCTTTGAAGTTAAATAGAGCTATATGCATTAAGTGATACTAATACTAATACTAATACTAATACTAATACTAATACTAATACTAATACTAATACTGATACTGATACTGATACTGAGACTGATACTAATACTAACGTGAAAAAATTACTCGATTCTGATTGCCTAAGAGAAATGCAGCTTTTAGTAAACACGATGCAGAAAAAAGGTAATTCAGTGCAAAAAAGAGGTAAACAACAGACGATACTGATTGGTGAAGAAACAAAGGAACTGAAATTCAGACAATCAAACGCGGCCTTTGAATGGCGCAAAGTCCGAAGAGCTGCGAGCGACTCTGCAAGCGAAAAATATGGCTGGCTTTTTTAGCAGTTTTCTTTCGTGACCGCAATAACAGCAGAGAAGCTGCAAAACAGCTCTAAAGATGAGAAACGGCTAGGAAAAGCACTGTTTTTGGCTGTCTGTTTAGAAACAGTGTTGTCCACAGAAGAGAATTACCGACGTAATTGGAATTACGAGTCCGTTGAATTCAACACTACATTGGAGTGATTTTACGCCGAGATAAATAAACAAACAAGGACAAACAAGGCGATGATTACGATCCAGAAAGCCCGAAGGTAATGATTACAGCGCTTGATAGACACTTGAGAAACTAAGTAGCCTTATAGCTGTAGCCTGTAATTGTTTAGTCGGTTTTAAGAGCTAAAAAAATTTATTTTTTTGTAATAATTATAAAAACATTGAGAACACTGTTGTTTTCATTCACCTGTGTTGCGTTGCTTCTGCAAAGAAGTTATCTCGCAATTTTTTCATGTATATTATTAATAAGTATTCACATGATTTTTCTCTTGCAATTTGGAACAAATAAGCACTCGTAAATTTTTTTCAAAGACCACAAATTGCACTCGCCCTACGGCCTCGTGCAATTTTGTGAGTCTTTGATAAAAATTTACTCGTGCTTATTTATTCCAAATTTCACTCGAAATCATGTGATATACTAATACTAATACTAATACTAATACTAATACTAATACTAATACTAATACATAGCTTATATAGCGCAACGCTTCTCAAAGATCCAGCGGCGCTTTACAATAATGGTAATATAAATATAAAAATCAATTGGATAATGAAATAAAAAACTAGTAAAAATCAATGAAAACAAAAACTACAACAGCCTAAAGAGATGGGTTTTAAGTTTGTAGGTGTTCCACTTACCTAATATCGTCCGGCAGGGCGTTCCACAGTGTGGGAGCTCTATCAGAGAACGCTTAATATCCATATGTTTTAAGATTGCATTTAGGTACAATTAAGAGTTTTTTTCTTAGAAGATCTTAGGTTTCTATTAGGGATGTACGGTTTTAACAGTTCACTTAGATACAGAGGACCCAGACCATTTAGTACTTTAAAATCAAGAAGAAGTATCTTAAAGTCAATACGGGCGGACACAGGAAGTCAATGTTCACGTGGCCTAAGTTGCTCCAAGAGTGGATAACGTCATCCAGCGGATACGTTCTTATCCAGAGAAATCGTGAACTTGTAGTAATACATTTTATCTGCTGGATAGTGACTTAATCGCTGGCCTATCTGTATCTGGTCTTAGAATCACTGGGGCCCGCTGGGTAGGAAAAGTCAGTCACCGGCAGACCTAGGTGATTGAATTGTTCTTAGATCCATAACGTTTCTGAAGCGTTTAACCAGACGAGAATGCACAAGGGGCAGGGAGATTTGATTTATATAAATTACGTACCATTTTTATTGGAGTTTATATATTTCACTGCCAATACCTTAATTGCGGAGTTTGGTGGGTGAATGCGTCTTTCTGTCAGTTGTTTCATGGTCTAACTGCTTTAGTGATTAACCGTATTTATGAAACTGGTTAAGCAACGCATTTATACCATCCTTCTTATTTTCTTCATCAGACATATACTTTGCCTACCTCACCACACCGTTCGTCATATTTCTCAAGGACAAACTCAGCCACTTTGCTTTTATCCTGCTTCACTGCCGTGTTTGCACCCTGCAGTCTTCTGTTGGACCAGTGATAGAGGAATACTTGATCTTTGTATTCTTCTGTGCCATAGTCCTTAGTGAATACCAGCAGTACAAAGCATCACCTTTAAAGTACTTCAAGTAAGAAAATAATGATTTATCATACACAATAGTTTAACTGATCGTGAATGTATGTTCACCCAATGCTCATTATTGATGAAGCTTCTGTTCCAGACAAAGGACCTTCTTATTATTATAACTGAGAGAAGATAGTGTGTCGAAACTGCGAAAGATGGGAATTGTTGTGATTTTTAATAACTGCGCTATTTGATCGGTTAGCGAAACTCGCGCATTTTCTCCTTCACTGCACCGGCCAAATGCATTTGCTTTCAATCTTGATTGGTTCGTTGCGCAATTTGCGCTTGCTCTGATTGGTCAGAGTAGTTTCTTCTGTGTTGGTCTTAAGGCACTCAGTTTAAAACCACTCAATATATTCAAATGAACTGCATTGGGCCTCATATACAGCTATATAATCGGCGGAAGACGTAATTACGATCATAAACGTCTATTTAGTTGTGTCGTATCAAAACGTTTTGCATTTGCTAACACCGCTACTTTGCACGATTATTCCAGGGACATGTGGAATTATCTCGACGTTCTAACCCTCATCGTGTACGTCTTCATCGTCGCCTTTCGAATCGTGACCGTCGCCCGTGGTGGAAGCATCTACCACAATCGTTTGCTGGAGATCGTCCACTACTTCTACGGCATCAACACTTTGTTTCTGATCATGCGATTTTCCAGTATACTGGAGCTGAATGCAGTTGTGGGTCCCCTGCAGCTGGCTTTATTTCGGATGTGTGTTGATCTGGTCATCATCCTCGTCCAGTTTTCCTTTATTATTTGCGCATTCTCGATGGCAATCACCAAGAGTTACCAAGCAGGAATTTCATATGATACTCCTGAATCCGCTGACCTGAACCAGCAAACCAATGTGACAAAGCATGAGCCGTAAGTCTGTAAAGCGGAGGTTAATACACTAACAAATTCAAACCAGTTTAGTTGAAAGTACGTGCACATACGCCTCAACTGCATCAGTTTACAAATACATGGATAGTTTATAATAAGGTACTTTATCTTTACTGGTTAAAATCCAGAGATAGA
This sequence comes from Pachyseris speciosa, assembly GCA_016490735.1. Classification (NCBI taxonomy): domain Eukaryota; kingdom Metazoa; phylum Cnidaria; class Anthozoa; order Scleractinia; family Pachyseridae; genus Pachyseris; species Pachyseris speciosa. Next base: position 1,884,022 of record JAEMWC010000008.1, read on the forward strand.
AAAGGCAAATATCTATAGTACATATAAACCCGGAAGTTTAAAAACATACCTCACGAAAACTCGAGAGGTTATAGAATTTTCTTAGTTACTGAGTACCTCTGAGAATCAATAAAAAGGCTTGAATTCAGGCTTATTTTGTGAATAGGAGGCCTTGTTTAGACCTAAGACCGCGCCGAGTTCAAATCGATGATGTAGCGCCGCTCATTCCTTTGGGAGAGAATATAATGGCACAAAATAGGCAACTACGCAACATGCATTAGGGGAGCAGGGTTGGCGCAGTGATGAGTGCACTCGCCTCCCACCCGTGTCCCGGGTTCGATTCCCGGATTCGGTGTCATATGTGGGCTGAGTTTGTTGGTTCTCTACTCTGCTCCGAGAGGTTTATCTCAGGGTACTCCGGTTTTCCCCACTCCTCAAAACCAACATTTGATTTAATTTGATTTGATTTGAGATTTGTTATTGTGTCTCCAATTAGCAGGTATGCTAAAGTACTTTGACACAAAAATAAAGAAGGGTGGGACACCAAATTTCTAAAATAACTGCTAAGGGCAGAAAGGATTGCTAGTCAAGAGGTAACAAAATTAGGTTTTTATAAGTGGATGAGAAAAACAAATAACGAAGAAGAGCCCTATCGGAAACCAGAAGGTCTACGGGGAAAGGCTTCCCCCTTTAACATGATGAAAAAATGTGCTTTGGTGTTCAAGAATAAGTTTATGATAAGTTGCCTATTATAACTTGGTGGAACGCGATCGTAAGTATGGTCATAATAGAAGGACTGTTTGAGATGGGATTGATTGCTGCCGTTCGACAACTTGAACAGAGGCATCATCAGAGTTTCGACTCTGAAGATGACTTTCCTCAGGTTGTCATAACATCACTCGAAGACATCTCAAACAGTCCTTCTCAGGACTGCACCACCAAGTTATATGACTCATGGCTTCAAACCATTTCCTGTATAACATTAAGAATAGTTTTGATGACTATTGGGTGACAAATGATTGTAATTTGTAATTCTAGTTGATGTTACGATAACCTGTTTCATAAGTCATGATTGTGTTTTCCAGCCCTGGTTTGATCGACATATTTAGTCCACTCATATGGTCTATGTTCGGCCAAGCGGCCCGGGCAGATCTGCAATCGTACACTTACACTATCGTGTCGACTTACGTGGTGTTGGTTTTCTACTACCTTTTCTTGATCTTGTCCGTTATCATGTTGATTAACATGCTGGTGGCTTTGCTCACAAAAACATACGACAATGCAACGGTAAGACATAAGGAACAGTACCATAGCATATTAGCTAGTGTATTAAAGCAGTAGGAGCAAATAAATATTTTACCCAACCCAATATCTTACTAATGAAAGTGTACCATAAAAGCAGTCAAAAGATGCACAAAACTTTCAGTGGACAAGGAAAGATTATTTTATTATTGGTTTCACAAATCAACTTTACCCAAGATTTTTTTTTACTTCACTTAGCTTCAGTTTTAATTCATAGTCCTCGAAAATGGCCTTCCTTTTACAAAATGAGTGATCGGATAATCTCTCCAAAATATTCGATAAGGAACGCACGTAAAAGTTTTGATATTCAATGACAGAACTTAACGCCAAGCCCAGATCGTTTCGTCCTACTCGCTGACGTCTTTCATACGTGGGACATTGTGGACCCAAGAATCTTGTAAAATGCCTTCATCTGCAAACCAACTCATATGTATAATTATAGCAACAGGAGATAAAGCAATTTTCAGCCGAATGTCTCAAAACCAAAATTAGTCATTGTTATGGACTGTCACCGAACAGACGTAAACAGCCCAGCGAGCCAATGGCACTTCAAATAAAACAGCTGTTGTCTACACCAAGCGCGCGAAAACGAGGGCGGTCAAGCCATCATTGATTTGGTTTTTCTTCTAATCGGTTAAGGGAGTGGTGCGAGTTTTCCGGACAAATCAAAGAGGCCACTAGATTAAAGCCAAAATAAACGTTAATTTCTTTAGACATTCAACTGAAAATTACTAAATAACAGTTTCTAGTTCGTTTAGCAAAGGACTAACTTAAAAATTAGAAGATGGATATTGTCCTACTTAGACAATCATATCAAGTTTAATAATTTTATACATTTCAGACCAATGCAGAGATAGAGTGGAAATTTTCACGAGCGGTTTTTGAAAATCAGTACAGGAATATGCACGCTATTGTAGTGCCCTTCAATCTACTTTCGGTGCCCGCAAGCTATTGCCTATTGAGAGGAAAGAAAGATGCAAGAAAAGTGGTAGAGTATTCAACGTACAAGAATATATACCTATTTAAATAGGTGGACCGCGGGTAAATATGTTTTTAGGCGCGCTGAGGGTAATCGCAGTTATCTGAACGGGTCAGGCAGAGATATTGAACCACATGCATGAAGACCTGTGGTGTTGTCAGCTGCCAATAAAAACAACTCTCTCTCTGAATGAACACCAGTATAAGGCGGACGCCTTCTTTTGGGCGGACATGGATGGCTGGTTTTGGCCTAATTTCATTTGTATGTCTAAAGCTTCAGTCTGTTTTTAATGTGGACATCTCTATAAGCCGGACTGAAAAAGCTAGTCCTAACACTGTCCGCTTTAGAGGCATTGAAGTGTGCTCGTGAAAGATGAAGTTATGAGCGCTAAATCGGTAGAGCAAACAAATGGTATCGCAAAGATCATGATCTGGATTCGTTCAAGCACCAAATACGTTTGTTTAGGGTTAACAAGTTGCGTATACAGCTGCAAAAATCTTCCATGTATTAAAATCTTTGTCTCGCGGTTCTAAATTATGGCGTTTTTGCCTGCATTTTCTCTTACACTAGTAATTTCTGTACTTTCGTCTTTTGAATTTCACCTTTCATAGGAAGCAGACGACTGCCGGAAGGGCTACAAGATTTATTACCAAGAGTGCCTTTTTCCAGTGATCACAGAGCGTTATAAGAAGAAGTACGGTGGATCATTTCCTCTGTCAGGTAAATACTTAATGTCTTTAATGTCTCAGGTGACAAAACTTCGCCAAGCAATTAGAGATTATTTACAATGACTTCACCCGTTGCAGGTTTTGACTTACTACTTCTTATGAATGAGATATGAATTAAATCATATCTGAACTACTTCTTGTTGTGAATGTCTTACTTATATTGTGAGAAAATGTTTCGAGATTCGCACTCTTTTCATAGTTGAGGAGAAGATGGACTTAGTAATGGAAAAGCTGAAAGTTTTGCCCACTGGCGAAGATTCTTCAGAACAACAGGTCAGCAAATTCCATTTCTGCGTTCGTCTCGATGAAAAAACTGAGCGGAGGACGCAAAACTTTGTTTTGTTTATTTATTATTTATTTATGTATTTATTTAGTTAGTTAGTTAGTTAGTTATTATGTAATGATTTATTTATCTGTTTATCCATTGATTGATCCGTCTAGCTATTTATTTTCTGCTTTATTCATTTTTTTTTTACTTGACTCTTGTTTCGCTTATTACGTGAACATACCGATCAGAGCGTTATACTAAGAAGGCGGCACTCCAAACTCATTTTTGAGTTAAAATAATTTTTTTATTTTTTATTTTATTTTTTATTTATTTATTAATTTACTTTTTTTTTTCAGGAGCCACCTAAGAACCTGGGAGCCGAGGAAACCCACCCGGTTAAGGAATGCACATCCATTATGTCGTCACTGATGGAAAGTGAAACCCACATAATCAGTTCTTCCAAGACGACCCACATTGGAGAGATGATGGCTTCTGTATGATCCATATAACCTAAGCATGCTTAAGATAGTAGAAGTCTTTTTGAAACAAAGGCTCGCGATAAAATAAGAATAAGAATAAATAGACAAGCTAAATCTAAATTTAAAGACCAGAAATGGTGTGATAAACATAGCGATTTCGCAAGGCTCTCGACTGGAGTCTATCAATGTGGCTAAGATATCTTGTATAACTGGCATCTTTCCACGCCTGTATGCAATACGTTAAAAGTGACAATATAAGTGAATGAAAGGTGGCGTGCAAATCACCTTTATTGCAACCATGACCCTTACACATCCCTTAGGATCTTTATTCTGCAGTTAGCGTTCCCCGTCGTTATCTTAAAATGCTCTTCCCAATTATTTGGGTTAACACTGAGGTACACGCCAAGCAACTTGATGAAAGAACACTGCTTCATACCACAGATGGGGAAAGGAACACAGGTCAACCAAAGTTACGTCTTATATTATAGCGAACTTCTTTATCTTATATGTAGATAGAGTCCATTTACAAGTCCATTTACGAATGATTTCGACTGCTAACACAAAGTCCCCATTACCATTACAGGGGACATTAACCTACCGTCCGCAAAGAGCTGCCTTGGGGCTTTATACATACCATTAACCATGACTGAAAACAGAATGGGGCCTAAAAACCAATTTCCTGTGGGACACTCCTGTTAATTATGAGAAAAGCACTTACTTTCCCAGGAAAGCGTAATCCCTGTAATCTATCTTGAAGAAAATCCAGTAACCAGTTGATAACATAAGGGTTGAATGGTGTTACTCTTAAGTTGTTTGTCTATGTGTGTCGGATGCTTGAAGATGGATAGCATTGCTGCATAGAAGTCCCCACCACCACCACCACCAGGCCACCCCACCCCCTCATAGATGTGCTTTCAGTATTGCTATCTCATTCGCTCTCGAAAAGTTGTTTCTGTTCTATTGCTTTGAAAGAGCTATTATATCGTCACATGTTTATCTTTTATGTAGCTAATAAGAGCAATTACAGGGTACTTTAAAATTATTTCCCTCCGATTCTGTCTGTAATGCCGATGCAATTCAAAATGATAAAATTTGTGTAGGTAATCATATGATTCGAGTGCAATTTGGGATAAATAAGTACTAGTACATTTTTTCAAAGACTCACAAAATTGCACGAGCCCGTAGGCACTGGAAAATCTGGACCATTTACAGAGTTAATGAAATGTCTGTGAATCTTAAATTTACAGACTTTTTATGAGAGTTCAAATCTGACCTACTTTTACATATGGCATACAAAATATCTGTAAAATGATTTTTATAGATATTTTATACACTTTTTGTGGTATTCCTTTTTATAATGTTTATGAAATGATTATGAAATTTAACTGCTGAAATAAGAAGGAAAACTGAAAAATTTACAGAGTTAACAAAATCTCTGAAGACTCTTTGTAAATTTGACATTTACAAAGATTTTCTATGGTTATTTTATCCACTAAAATCTCTGTAAATCGGTACAAGTATAGCATTTTAAAATCTCTGTAAATTGACACAAGCAGGACATAACCCCCGTGATGCGGAGTTAAGTTAACTGAGTTACTACTGTTGGAGTTATTATAACTCCAAAAGGGTAGTGTGCAGCTTTTGTCTTGGATTTCAACAGCGCTTGTTTTTAAATGGGAAGCAGTGCGCGGCAAAGAAGGACGGCCTCAAAACTATTTCCTCGCCAAGTTTGTGCTTCCCGAGCGGCTGGGCTGATTTCCCTTTTGGGCGCCATAAGCATTGGCCGTTTGGCCGAGAGGCAAAGTGTTTAAAAATAAAAGGTAGTAAAGTGCGAAAGAGTCGTTTGAAAGACAAACCATACTTTCTGGGCTTAGCCCTTCACTGGAGGTATGTAGATGATTTGAAATTGCGTACTATTGTTCTTTATTATCTTCTGACCGAGAGGGAGCTCGAGGGAGTTGGGTTAGACTTGGGCATGCGCAAACGAGTTCATTCCCGGTAGGCAATTTGTAGTTTTGGCGCCCGTTTCAACTCAAACTTCGACTCGTGGAAGACAGTTTGGAAGGAATTTCTCCCACTTCGAATGGCTTTTTACCACAAGATCATAGAATAATGGAATTTAATAGTTTTACAACGTATATGCGACCGGTTGGCAAGCTTCTTCCACGGTAATCGAGTGCTGTTGGTTCAAGTTTTTGGTCTCCATGTTCAGTGATGGTTGCCTTGGTCTGCTGTAGATTTCAAAGGTAAGCATATTGGCCATTTTAGACTGTAATATTTCCAACATATAGTACTGGCTGGGTGTATGTATCTCAAATAGCTTGCCATACGAAGAAAATACAAGAGACTAGTGGTATTTTCCACGGTATATATGTACCACTCGAAAGCATTGCATAACTACAGTAGTACGTGCAGCTGTATAAAATTATGCTATCTTGCTAATTCATTACCGTGTTTGTTCTTAATATAAGCAAGGGTTAAGCTTACTGCATGTGCAGGTAAGGAATCGTAGCTAAGATTGCGGCAAACTAGGTGCTCAACTGGCTTACACTTGATTAGATCCATTGATTTACCTGTAGTTGGTGGCAAAGTGAGCTTTTGGTGTGATCATAAATTAATGTACTTGTACTTAAACTCAATTATAAATTTTGCTTTCCAAGTGTCTAAATTAGATGACAAGACTCCACTAATTACGTATACACTTACAAAATAATGTAAGACCCAAACTCTGTTTCGGGAGCAGGGTTAACACAACAGTAATACAATGATTGTATTTAATTATGTATATGGAACTGTGTGGACATCTTTTGAAATTAGCTTTCCAATTTAAAGGCCTATTTTTCTCCCTTGATCCAATGTTGGCATCTGTTTTTGTTTTGAAATTGTGCTGTTGTTAAAGGAAGGAAACATTTAGCTCTACACTAAAGTATACAGCTGTAGGAGCAAAACAAAGCAACACAGCAGTGTAGACCTCATCACAGAGATCTCATCAAGAAAGAAATTATCACTCAGTTTAGACAATTGTAGAATGCCCAATGGGGCATGAAAATTGCAGTTCATAAAGAGACACAATGACAAGTCAGATTGAATTGACACTGAAGAGTGGAGCCAAGCCACATAGTCCATTATGCAAACTGACCTTGAAGTAAAAACATCAAACATGAGGAAAACAGTTATCCAGACATATACACAATTTACTCATCATCAAATCGGTTTCCAAATTGCAGTAAGTTGGCCCTCAGTGAATTGGTAGAAACTTCAAGGTAAAAAGCACCCAACATAAAACCTCATTTTCTTGTTACAGTACATGTCGTGTAAGCACTTTAAATTTGATAAAAAACAATGCTGTATGAATTGGCCATTATCATGTTGCCACACTTGACTCTTCTGACTTAAAATGGGCCAAAATTTACAAATAGATATACAAAACTTTCCCAAAGAGAAAAACAGAGCAGCCATTAATTGTGGGATAAAACAAGGGCTTCAAAGGTTTAAGGAATTTCATGTCACACGAAATTCATGAATTATTGGTCATGGCGTGTACAGCCCTGTAATGCATCAAGGCTGAAGATGGGTCTTTTAGTTTGAGTGTTCACATCTTCATTGAAGTGCCTACTGTTGTGGTAATGCAACTATTAATTCTGTTAACCCTAACTCGACAAAAAAAATCGTGTGGTACAAAATTAATTCTGGCCACAGCTGCCGTCCAATAAAGTCTGCTTAATTTCATATCAGTGACCTGACTTTTTTACAATGAGAAAAGAAATAGAGACAAAGCTAATTTATAGTTCTATATATTTTTATCCCAATCACAGTATACAGTAATATGTCAATTAAATTACACTGTAGTTGGCTTGCTTTATTTACCGGTACTACAACTGTACATGTATCACGTACAAATGACCTTCAAAGGCTGTTTATTTTTTCCATAATAAGTACCGTGCTTGTGTCCAGGCAAGTATTTGGGGTGTTAAAACATAAATCTCTATCCTGCTTGATTGTATTTGAAATGCTTGGAGCCTTACACTGTACTTTTGTTTTGCAATAGTTGTGCTAAACAGCTACTGAGTATTGTATGGCATTTGCCTCCTTTTACGGGTCGGTACATTTCACTGACCCCCAGTCCATGGACTACCATGATGGACTACCGAAATGGACTACATATATGGACTGCTAAATGGACTACCAAAAATGGACTACCCTTAATTACCTACCTTGAAAAAAAAAATTAGTTAAGTTTGGTTGTTTTCATCGATTGATCATGATTATTTTTTAAATGCTGCTGTTCAGCTGTTCTGCAGGCGCATTCACTCGTCGTGCATGATGGCTGACAGGCTGCAGCTGGAGTAAAAATTTGATTTATAATCTTCCAGATGGTTCCTTGCCTGGCTGTCATGATGCTCAAAATGGTAAGTGACAGAAGAAGATACAACTCAAAAATAGATCACATGACCAGGCCCAGGGGGGTACTCCCTGAAAAGTTGGGTGGGGGTGCAGCCTGCTTCCCAAAAGCCTTACCTTATTTAAAGTGCACCTAGCCCCAAGAATAGTTATTCTTTCCGCTAATAATTTTATAATACTTTGTACATATTCCAAAAACATGTAGCATTTATTTCCAGCCTTTAGAGTTTTTTTTTATAGGGCTTACAATAAACTATGCATCATTTGGTACATGACCAAGTCAGCTGGAGCGTGGGTCTATTCCCCAGTTGACTATTATGTATGCATGTTTACAAAGACGCAGTGCGATGAAAATCAGTTTGTGACTTTAACTGGGGAAAAGACCCACGCTCCTTACTACCTTGATCATGTGACAGAATGATGACGGCTAATGTTGTAACTTTTACAGCCTGTAAAAACTCACGATTTGGTTATAAAAAATTAAAGGCGCAATGCGTTTTGAATAGGTGCAAAGATTAATTTTAGTGAAAAAAAATATTTCAGTGTTGGGGGCACTTAAAGACCAAAATATCTGTGATTTTCCCTACCCTATCTATAACGAACGATTATAAATTCAAATTTTTACTCACCATCCAGCATGTCAGCCATCACACGAGACGAATGAATACGCCTGCAGAACAGCTGACCAGCAGCATTTAAAAGATAAAGATGGTGAAGATCACGATCAATCGATGAAAACAACCAAACTTTACTAATTTTTTTTTTTAAGGTAGGTAATTAAGGGTAGTCCATTTTTGGTAGTCCATTTAGCAGTCCATATAGGTAGTCCATTTCGGTAGTCCATCATGGTAGTCCATGGACTGGGGGTCAGTGAAATGTACCGACCCTCCTTTACAGACTGTAGTGATAGCTCACCCAAGTATTACAACTGTCAGTGAGACCATCACTGTATGAGAGCAGATCAAAGGCAAGTGGAACTATCTAAAATTTTTAAAGTTATTTTTTTGCATCATAAGGTGGTATGTTCACTTCTTTTTGCCTTTTTTTAACTTTTACAATAATTAGTCATTCAACAAGTTTCAGTTTATGGCTTGTAATGAGAATGTGCAATGAAGACCATACTGTAATTACAGTGTATTCTCCTGGATTTCTGAAATTTCATTACTGCTGGGGTGTTTTTCATACCTACAGACTGTATGATTGTCTAGTTGTTGTGTGTAATAAAGAATAACATTTAAGATGGCTTCATGTTCATGGAACAAGCGTAAAACTCCCAAGCGCAACCATATATGCATGTGCCATTGCAGCATTAACACCAATCCTTTAAAAAGAATCTCCCTTAATGTTTGCGTCATCCCTGCAAACTACAATGATGCTTGGTCATGAGAAGGTTAAGACACAGTGTTGACATGCGTGAGCATACAAAATAATTATAAGACTGTCTTCTGGCCTGCCATCATGGCTTGTAACACTTAAAAACTAGATCATGTTTTCCAGAGACCTACACTAAGACCATCTACATGTAACAGTATTGTTTGGGAGATCATAACAGTAATCATCCTCTGGCACTCAAGATTTGAATCTTTGAATTTTTCAGCCTGGCCAATGTAGCATTTTGTATTGTGTTAACATGCACATATTTTTCAATATTTAAGCTCATATTTTCATTATGGTTTCTGAACTGTACAGTTCAGTGTATACTTGGCCTTGACATCCGGTTTTTTTAATCTTCAGGCTGAATACATGTAGTTATGTGCGCAGTACAGTATATGGCAGACTACTTTACAGTGTATGCTCAAGTTGCAAGGAAAAGTAAAACCTTTTAAGGTAAGAACTTTCTGTAACATAGCATGATGAAGGAATGTGACCATTATTGAACCTTTTGTCGTCTTCGGAATTTTTGTTCCACCTCATGCAACCTTGATCCAGTGTAACAAAAAAGATCACATCAGCATGATGGGCTTGTGATTTCTTTTAAGTCCTGGTCAAACTATTGAACAAAGTTGGATTTAACATTGCAAGATTGTTCGACCGTTTGACCGCCCATGTTGGATGATGTTTGTCAAACAATTTTTGCTAGATCAAGTGTTGGATAGAGTTTGCTTTTGATCAAACATTACGCCCAACAATTCTGCTCAATGAAAAAAACGTTGCAGTGTTTTGCCGCTCTTCCAACAAAGCTTTATCCTGATGCAAGTCACATTCACCCTGCTAGCCAATCAATAGTTGCTATTTTCGTGCTCTCTTTGCAGATGTCCGGTTCAATAGCGTTTAAAATTTCTGAGAACTGATCTGGGCTTGTTGATTCTAATCATCTCCCTAAACACGGGTGTATCTTGCAGTGATAACTGTAAAACGGTTTGGAACATACCCTTTTCAGCTTGTTCTCTCAACCATTCCATGATTTTTTCTCACTTCATACCGAACACTGAACAGCTCTGGTACCATAAACATTAACGCTAAGCACTTTTGGTTTCCACTTTAGTGCTACAGTGTATGTTTTAAATTACATTTTAGCGTCAAGTTGTACCAGTAGCTTGTTTTGCCACAGACTATAGTTTGGATACATGTACAATGTAGTTTGGCCAGGGCTTTACACTACACTGTATGTCTTAAATTACTGTACTCCCACTTTAAAAGAATGAATAATGCTGTAAATACATGTATATTTGTCCATACCCTATGATCACCAGTTAGGTGAACTATCTAATGTTAACCGATTTCAAAATTAATTGGAAAGTTTGTTACTTTTCAAGAAAGGCTTCCCTCCTGATGCATTCAGAGAACTGTGTTTGCTGATAAGTCATATTCATCGTTACAATACTAGACATTGCAACTGTACTGTGTAGAACTAATATCAGACAGTTTGCAATAAGTTTCCAGACCTAAACTGTTTAATTTCTTTCATTCAGAAATTCAGAATGCTGACAGTATTTCTCTGTTGAAATCTGAATTAAGAACATTACTCCTCTATTGACTACTCCTATTTTGAAAGTGTTGTTTTATGTTTTGCTGCTGGTGTGTGTTTGTTTGTGTGCTTGCTTTTTACACGTAACCTAAGTGTAACATGATAGTAATGCATGAAACCCCAAACAGAAAATCGAAAAAAATCCGAGTTCCAGATGGGATTGGAACCCACGACCCTCTGCGATCTAGACGGACGTTCTAACCACTGAGCTACTGGTGAGCAAGGGTGAAATGTGGGCTTTGACTGGAACTCCATCACGCGGTCACACAGCCATCTTTGATATGCCTCAATATGCATCTTTGATATGCCTCAATGTGACTGCGTGATGCAGTTATGTATGTGCTAGTCATTATTTGGAACTCAGATTTTGTTTTCAAGTTTCTGTTTGGGGTTTCATGCATTACTACATGTATCATGTTGTATTTCTTATTTCACTCACTTTGTAACCTAAATGAATTGATTAATTAAATAAGCTACATGTATGCCTAAAAATCACGATTTCCAAGTTGTAATTTTTTAGGAGCCCGTAGCTCGTATAAGCCGCAATGGTTTCTTTATGGACATCCTCGCCATTATGTTTCTCATTCTTTTCTTATTTATTTATCTTTTGTATCTTAATACATATTTATCTTGTAACAATGTGTAAGAAATATGGAAAAAAATAAATTGAAACTGTTGAAATTGCCTGCTCCAAAAAAAAAAAACATTCATCTTTCCTATAAATAAAAATTAATGTGACCTGCAGTACAAGCAATTTTTTCTTCTAGCCAATCTGGTATCATACATAATTATGTGCTACTTAGAGTCCTTTGAAGTTTACCCCCTAATAGTAATTTCCTTTTCACACCTTATACATGCTACTGTAACAGAGTAAGGTACATGTACTTGTCATTGCCACCACATTAACTCTACTCAATTTTTTTTGCCTTTATGCAAACTGTAATAAGTTAAGCCTATACTAAGCATGAAATAGCCTCCACAGTGAAGTCTTAATTGTCCATGCTTTTCCTTGAAGGCATAATGTATCATGTTACAATGCATGTAAGTTACGGAAGCTTTTCACAGCCAATAACAGTCCCTAGTCCAGGCAAACCAAGTCTTTAAAATAATAAATCTTTGTGTACGGTTGACCCACCGAATCTTTCCTTATTGATGGTCTATCCAGTGTTGACCAATTGATGCACATACAGTACACTGTAATAGCCTCCTATGCAGCTGTTACTTACATGTTGGTCGTATTCTCCCTCCCCACCAACATCTGCTGAACGGAGCCGGACATTCCCTTCCCAGGAACTGATTAGTCACATCATGGCTGTTAAATTTTGGTGGCTACATGTAAGTTCCTGTAGCCTCCTTTGCAGCCATTTTTGTCAGTTCTCTTCTCCCTCCAGATTGAATACTTAGACACAATGGGAATGGAATTTCCAGCTTAGTTCACCAGACATTAGTGGGGAGGGATTAAGGACAGACCCAAACAACAGCTGCAAAGGAGGCTAATGCACATAAGTGATGTTTTCAACATTAAGAAATACATGTACATGCACATGTATATCTATATGCGTAGATACATAATTATATTATGTGTTGTATCATACAAATCAAATGCTAGCATTTTCTTTGTTCCTTCAATCAGTTTAGTTCATTTAAAGTCTTTTTTTTTCTTTTACAGAAAGAAAAATAGCACATCAGAGTATCAAGGACACCAACTTCATTGCCAAAGGAATTTGTCTTGGGTGGTCATCTATTTATGGTCTGGGAAAAGCCATCAGTATAATTCTCATTCTTTCTATCTATTTTAACCCCTCTGAACAGGCGGGTAGCACGCCTCATACAGTTCAGTAACATACATGTAATCTTTCATTCTCTCTATCTAGTTTAATCATAACGAGCCAGAGATAACCGGAAGTTAAAAAATCTCCCAAGTCTAGTTGCTAAGGAGTGACGTTATAGGCCTGCATAAGAGCCGTCAACGTACTCCATTTGTGGTTTCACTGCAGGAGCATCTTCGCAGACCTTGAAAGAAGTATTGTTTTTGCCCTTCAGCGGCAGAATTTAATTTACCACCACGCGGCACGCTTACGCCATGTTCTCATGGCATTTTATGGCTTTACTTGTAAGACAAAACGCTAGTTTCGTCAAATGTTATGCTTTAGCGATTCGTTGAGATTTTCAAGGGGATAATCGGCATATTTCAGTATGTGATGGCCAGAAATTACAGCTTCTGAAAGCCTTTTCAAACTACCAAGTAGTTTAGGACTCTGTGTATGTTTGTGCGAGGAAAATAGCAATAGTAAAATATTCAAGTGATTTAGAATATGTAACTTGCAGATAAAAATTTAGGCAAATGTTACAATTCTTTTCTTGTTCATCTAGGTTGAAGTCCTGGCATCACTGTATGCCTGATTGCTTCTGGGATATATAACATGAATAGTTTTATGAAGTGCAGATAAAAATCTAGGCAAACGTTCTATATCTTTTCTGCTTCATCCAGGTTGAGGTCCTGGCATCACTGTATGCCTGAGTGCTTCTGGGATATATAACATGAATAGTTTTTTGAAGTGCAGATAAAAATCTAGGCAAATGTTCTATATCTTTTCTGGTTCATCCAGGTTGAAGTCCTGGCATCACTGTATGCCTGAGCGCTTCTGGGATATTTCACATAACAGTTTTTTTAAATGCAGATAAAAATTTAGGCAAATATTCTATATCTTTTCTGGTTCATCCAGGTTAAGGTCCTGGCATCACTGTATGCCTGAGTGCTTCTGGGATATATAACATGAATAGTTTTACGAAGTGCAGACAAAATTCTAGGCAAATGTTCTATATCTTTTCTGGTTCATCCAGGTTGAGGTCCTGGCATCACTGTATGCCTGAGTGCTTCTGGGATATTTAACATAACAGTTTTTTTTAAATGCAGCTAAAAATTTAGGCAAATGTTCTATATCTTTTCTGGTTCATCCAGGTTGAGGTCCTGGCATCACTGTATGCCTGAGTGCTTCTGGGATATATAACATGAATAGTTATTTGAAGTGCAGATAAAAATCTAGGCAAATGTTCTATATCTTTTCTGGTTCACCCAGGTTGAAGTCCTGGCATCACTGTATGCCTGAGTGCTTCTGGGATATTTAACATAACAGTTTTTTTTTAATGCAGCTAAAAATTTAGGCAAATGTTCTATATCTTTTCTGGTTCATCCAGGTTGAGGTCCTGGCATCACTGTATGCCTGAGTGCTTCTGGGATATATAACATGAATAGTTTTACGAAGTGCAGACAAAAATCTAGGCAAATGTTCTATATCTTTTCTGGTTCATCCAGGTTGAGGTCCTGGCATCACTGTATGCCTGAGTGCTTCTGGGATATTTAACATAACAGTTTTTTTTAAATGCAGCTAAAAATTTAGGCAAATGTTTTATATCTTTTCTGGTTCACCCAGGTTGAAGTCCTGGCATCAATGTATGCCTGAGTGCTTCTGGGATATTTAACATAACAGTTTTTTTTAAATGCAGCTAAAAATTTAGGCAAATGTTCTATATCTTTTCTGGTTCATCCAGGTTGAGGTCCTGGCATCACTGTATGCCTGAGTGCTTCTGGGATATATAACATGAATAGTTTTACGAAGTGCAGACATAAATCTAGGCAAATGTTCTATATCTTTTCTGGTTCATCCAGGTTGAGGTCCTGGCATCACTGTATGCCTGAGTGCTTCTGGGATATTTAACATAACAGTTTTTTTTAAATGCAGCTAAAAATTTAGGCAAATGTTCTATATCTTTTCTGGTTCATCCAGGTTGAGGTCCTGGCATCAATGTATGCCTGAGTGCTTCTGGGATATATAACATGAATAGTTTTTTGAAGTGCAGATAAAAATCTAGGCAAATGTTCTATATCTTTTCTGGTTCACCCAGGTTGAAGTCCTGGCATCACTGTATGCCTGAGCGCTTCTGGGATATTTAACATAACAGTTTTTTTTAAATGCAGATAAAAATTTAGGGAAATGTTCTATATCTTTTCTGGTTCATCCAGGTTAAGGTCCTGGCATCACTATATGCCTGAGTGCTTCTGGGATATATAACATGATCAGTTTTATGAAATGCACATACAAATCTAGGCAAATGTTGTCAGCAGGTTTAATGACCAAAACGTTTTACAGTTGGTACATTTCTTTGCAGAACAATAACACGTTCGGATGAAATGTTTTTTGTTTTTCGAGAACGTTTTCCTTACTTTAATGCCCTTCAGACTAATTTAGTCCTTGGAGAGTTCGCCAGCATTTTCCAAGTTAAACAAATTTTAACAATCGGGAGAGAATTAGAAAAAGGAGATGTTGTATTTTGAAATGATGATTTCGATACCGTCGCCGTTGTCGCTTTTCCTGCCAAGGTCGGTTTCGGAAGTCGAATAGTGAAACTTCCATTTCGACGTCTGCCGAGGTTATTGAGGAATTATTCAACGAGAATTTTATCAGTTCCTAAGGAAACCGTACGGATAGTAAAACTTTTGTTCATGGGCACGCAACGATATCACATATTGAAGCGAATTATTTTAGCTCAGTGATGTTAATTTACTTTCACGGCGTTTAAGAAGAGTAATACTTGCAGACTGATTGGTGTATATTACTCCCAAATATGTTCACTATTACCATGTATTGCAAGTATCTTTGATTTAGGAATACAAGCGAATTTTAATTAGCGTTCAAAAGAGATATATATCCCTCCAAAAACAAAACACATAATAGGGCCGTTTATACGAGAGAAAATAAGCCACGGATTACTCTGGCCGCGGCTTACAGAAGACACGAAAGGAACCATTTATACAAGTAAAAACTCCTAGGCCAGGATAAGCCGCAGCTTGAGAAAGCCGTGAATGTAGATTTTGTACAATTTATACGGAGTGTTCGTGTCTTATGTAATCCGTGGCCAGAGTAAGCTGCGGCTTATTTTCTCTCGTATAAACAGCCGTATTGTTTTTCCCATATTGCATGCGAAAGAGAAACAAAGAAAACTTGAGTCTTTGGTTGTAATTTAGTGCTATTTTCTGGAACCGGTGAGCCTACCTCAAGAGTAATTATTCACCAAAACCAAAACAAACTATTGGGTATCGTTTTCCGGTTCCCGCAGTCACTTTTCGAGTGCATCAGGTCTAAAGATAGAATTTAATTAAACTCTCGTCATAAATAAACGATCGCGTTTAAGGAATATGACAGATAAGCGTGAAAATTGACGCCCCATATCAAACAGAAACGAGTACCAGACGCGATTCAATTACATTGGAATGTTCAGAGTAGCTGGATATCCTGCTGAGATTGGTTGCAAATTGCCCCCTATCTCAGCGGGATCCAGTGGTATTTTTGTGGTTGCTAAGAACCTCTGGCTCGTTATGCCTCTGAACTGGCGGGTGGCACGCCTCATACAGTTCAGTGTAACATACATGTAATCTCTCTTTCTCTCTATCTAGTTTAATTCCTCTGAACTGGCGGGAGGCACGCCTCATACAGTTCAGTGTAACATACATGTAATCTCTCTTTCTCTCTCTCTAGTTTAACCCCTCTGCACTGGCGGGTGGCACGCCTCATACGGTTCAGTGTAACATACATGTAATCTCTCTCTCTCTATAGTTTAATTCCTCCCTACTAGCGGGTGGAACGCCTTATGTTGTCCAGTGTAGCATGCGTGTAATCTGTCTTTCTCTCTGTCTAGTTTAACCCCTCTGAACTGGCGGGGGGCACGCCTCGTACAGTTCAGTGTAACATAAAACATTAGTAACTCCAATTGTGAGTTATACCAGCAGCCGTTTGGAATGAAAATATAATTTTCCAGTGTTTATAAGAAACGATAAAGCTAAGGGACGTAAATTATACAACTTCTGCGGCAATTGCAATAGAAAGGATACCTTTTTCATGCCGTTAAATGTTCAGTGGCGATGGACTGGCAAGCTCGGCCCTGAAAAGTTCACGGCCACTGACGTTTTTAGCGTTTTTCAGGTCGCTTTAGTACCTGCTCGTTTTTGCAAAGACAACGTTAACATTTTGCAATAAAATACATATCTTTTGAAGATACAGTATTGTCTGCACTTGATTTATCGACAGACACTTTGTGGTCCAGCTTTTGTTCACTTTTTATAGACATTTTGTTGGGATTTTGTGTTCTGGCGTTTCATCCTGGTTTGTTTCCCTCTGTCTTTTACAGAGAAAATATGAAGATTTTGCTGAGATTTCATATGGTACTCCTTGTATATTTTACAAACATTACACCCACTTTTTATTAACATTGTGTGCTTTTTATTTGTGTACATTTTATTAACATTTCATGCAGTTATTTTGGTTCGATTTTTACGAAGATTTTATGGACATTTTATGTTCTTTATTTTACAGAGTTTTTTCCTAGAGTTTTATTTACAGAGAATACCTTGAGATTTTACAAGGATTTTTACAAAGTTTATGAAATCTCTGTAAATTTTGCTTACAATTTACACAGAAAACATTGAGATTTCACAGACATTTAATGGTATCTGGACGCGTAAAATTCTGTCGAATCTACAGACATTTTATAGGGTTCATAAAATCTCTGTAAGTGTGCACGTTTACAGACATTGCAATTTACAAAGGAAATGTATACATTTTACAGAGATTTGACAAACTTTTTTGAAGTCTGTAAATGGTTCAAGTTTTCCAGTGAGGGCGAGTGCAATTTGTGGTCTTTGAAAAAATTTACAAGTGCTTACCTATTCCAAATTGCACGAAAAAAAAATCATGTCATTACGTATTAATAATATACACGGAAAAATTGCATAGCATAAGCAACGCAGATGAATCACGTGCAAAAACAATTTATTCATCACGCGCAGGTCAAAACAACAGTTTTGTCAATGTTTTTAAAGATTTTAAGCCGCGAAAACCGTCTGTAGGTATAGCTATAAGGCTGCGTTGTTTTTCAGTCAAGTGTCTATCAAATGCTATATAATCATTACCTTCAGTATTTCTGGTTCATAATCTTCGTCTTGTTTGTTGTTGTTTTATCGGCGTAAAATGGCTTGAGCAAAGTGTTATTCAAGTTCAACGGGCTCATAACTTTCGATTTCGTTGGTAATTCCCTTCTGTAGACATCACTTTCTCCAAACAGACAGCCGAAAAGCAGTGCTCGGCCATTGTTTGATGCTGTAAAATCATTACCTTCAGTATTTCTGGTTCATAATCTTCGTTTTGTTTGTTGTAAGTTGTTTTATTGGCGCAAAATGGCTTGAGCAGAGTGTTATTAAGCCTCCTACGCAGACGTTCGTTTGGCTCGTCACGCAATCTTTCCTCCCCAACAACGTCTGCTGAGACGAGCGGCACATTCCTTTCCGATTGTTAGCAAAGATCAGCCGGAGTCCAAATGAAATTTACTACAGAGCCAATCGGAGCCAGGTTTTTGTGCGATGTCAATCAAAAGCTGCGTTTAAAATGCTCCCTTGGGACGCCTTGAGGCGTATGTTTCTCCCCGAATTCCCTTCCAAATCGTAACTTTTATTCTCCAAAAAACATATATTGGAAATAATTTTTCCTTTTTAGTTCCATTATAATCCTTACTGCGAGCATACCAGTGTTCGGCGGCACCGCGGAAATACGTTTTTTGACGTCAGAGTAACTGGTCAGCGGTTATATGAGTTCGATCCCCTCTCGTTGTTCGTTTCGATCTTCGATACATGAGATGCAAGGGACGAAATTCTCTCTTGGTTTGGAAGATTGCCTCCCTTGAATAGCTCTTTGGTATTCAAAGTACGAGGGTAATTAATAAAGCTGAAGGCAAGTCACTGTTACAGCGCAACAAAGGACGTTCAGCAATGAGCATAAATGGTTTCTCGTGTCGAGATGAAATGTGCGTCAAAGACTACAATCGCCATGGCGAAACAATTTATAATTTTTCTGTGCGAAAACTTGAAGATTTCTGCAGCCGATTTAGGTAAAGCAAGGAGTTTGAAGACTATTAGCCTGTATTTTTAATTAGTATTTGCATTCGGGACGTGATAAAGGTAAGTTTGAGGATAACGATTTTTTGTGAAACCAAAAGTTGTTAACAAACTTTTGATAATAATTATCGATTTTATTAGGCTTGAGTTTAAGTTGTTTTATGTCGCTTAAATCTTAAGTTAGAGTTTAAATAATCGGTGAATTCATAACTGTAACTCTGTGGGAGATGAAATGAAAAATAACTATACTTTCCGTGGTGTATATAGATATATAATTTATACTCGATGAAACTAATTGTAAACACTAACAGTTTTGCGAAGAATCAGTATATTATTGACAGTAGTCAAAATGAAGCTTCGCTTGCTCAGTGGATATTTCATGTGCTGAATTTGTTTCTCAACAGTGTAAGCTCACAGCACAAACAAGTGTTACGGGATGGCATCAACACCTAATGATAAAACTTAAAGCGTCTGTGATGCTTGTAACCATTTGTACATTAACTATTGTTATTTACAAGACCATTGGTAGCAGGACATTCTGTTTGATTCAGTTATCTAGTGTGTATTCGTACTTTACAACGTGTACATCTCAAGATAATTATTACACATGCACCTGGTGCAAGGACAAAATAAATTGTGAAAAATTATTATTTGAGTCTTACCCTTTCCACCTTTGGGGATCGAAACCTTTGTCCTTCGTATTGTTAAGTGTACTTGTAATTCTTTCACACAGTGTGACAGGAACTTTTTACTTTTTAACCAAGAATAAGAACATTAAATTTTCTTTTCTTCAGATATTTAAGCCTGTTGTTGGATCACAATTCTACTTGCTTGAAATCAATTTATAATCAATTTATTTATCTCTGAAATTGAGACCCAGATCTTATGCTTGCACTGTTTTGATATTTGTGGTAGCAAGAGAGAAAATCCCCTGGCTGCTTCTGTGAATCTTACTATATTACTCTTATGTTGTTTTTCTTTTCTCTGCTTGTAAATCTGCTGAATCAATGGTAATCAATAAAGTGATTGATTGGTACTGTAAGTTACAGCTATATTATTACTTATATAGAGTATACATATTGGTCTACTAAGTGGGGTTAGTCACTGAAATTACAGTACGAATCTTCACACAAGCTCAAGCATCTGTCCACTGACCTCACAAATGAGATAGACCCTGAGAATTGATAACTGACCTTATCTCATTTACTCTGTATGTGATGTAATCAAAGAATAGGGGTGACGTTGACTCGAAATATTTAACAAATAAAAAAGCCTTAACCGTGCTTTGTTCTGTTATAAGGCACGCAAGGAAGTGACGAGAACACGAAAGAAGTAGGAAGAAGCACGAGCCGCAGGCGAGTGCTTTTAACTACTTCTTGAGTGCTCTCGTACAAAATCTCGCGACGGTGTCATGTTAACGAAATACAGAGCTGCAAGAGGGAGCCGGAGTGAACTCGCCCGGGGGCGAAAGTCGCCCCGGTATCATGTAAACACTCCCTTAGTGATTTTCCGAACCCGGTCGGTAAATTTGCGAAGACATCCATCTTTTATCCACAAAATACACCACAGCCTCTCTCTGATCGACAGTCATTCTCGTTGTTAGTACCCGTCTTGTTGTTTTGAGATCTCTCCAAGCATCTGCCCACTGACCTCACAAATGAGATAGACCCTGAGAATTGATAGCTGACCTTATCTCATTTACTCTGTATGTGTTGTAATCAAAGAATAGGGGTGACGTTGACTCGAAATATTTAACAAATAAAAAAGCCTTAACCGTGCTTTGTTCTGTTATAAGGCACGCAAGGAAGTGACGAGAACACGAAAGAAGTAGGAAGAAGCACGAGCCGCAGGCGAGTGCTTTTAACTACTTCTTGAGTGCTCTCGTCTCTTCCTTGCGTGCCTTATAACAGAACAAAGCATGGTTAAGGATTTTTTATTTGTTTTATAATATAGTTGTTTTCCCATTTGTAGCTTAATTCGTTTCAATTTGTGAGAAAACTGAGCAAATTTTATTCTGAGCTTGCGTGCGCGGAATGGCGTCAGTGATCGTACATATTGCGTCAACACTGTGTCTTGTTGTAAAAATTGTTTTTAACGGGAGACTAAAACCGTTCAGTTAAAACAAGCAGCACTTGGAATTCGTCTCGTCAGTTCTATGGTATGGCTGTATTATTTTAATCGAGAATTTTATGTTGTGAATTGTGAAAAGTGCCAGATTTTGTAATGATTTTGAAACTGCACGCGCAGACAAATGGCGTCATCTGCGTGCTTTGTACTCTGATAAGGCACGGTCGCTTTCAATGAAAAGATGCGTGAGCTATATTATAATTGTATATAATATAAGAGTAGATAAGAATCGTACTATTATTATAAAATTATTTGTTGCTTTTTGTTTGTTTGTATGGTGTGTTAATGTTCTAAAATTTTAGGAATTAAATTCCTACATTGCACAAAGAATATATATATATTTTGGTCAAAGCCTTAAGGAACAACAACAACAACCTTATGGAATTCAGTAAGGAAGCCTAAAAAAAACTGCTTAAAAAGAAAAACCATGGAAAACTGAGAAAAGAAAAAAGGATGTCCCTGCGCGAGTTCACTCCGGTTCCCTCTCGCATCTCTGTATTCGTTTACATGATACCACAGAAACATGTCATGTCACAGCGGCGCGAGTTCACCCCGGTTCCTGCACCGGAGCGAGAATTTTCGTTCCGGTACAAAATCTGCGACGGTGTCATGTTAACGAAATACAGAGCTGCAAGAGGGAGCCGGAGTGAACTCGCGCCGGGGCGAAAGTCGCCCCGGTATCATGTAAATGCTCCCTTAGTGATTTTCCGAACCCGGTCGGTAAATTTGCGAAGACATCGATCTTTTATCCACAAAATACACCACAGCCTCTCTCTGATCGACAGTCATACTCGTTGTACCTGTCTTGTTGTTTTGAGATCTCTCGCGCGAGAAAATGTCCAAGTCCAAAGTACACTTCCAGTATTGGTAAGTGCGCTCTGATTGGTCTACGTAAAATCCCGCTCGTTTCGGCAGACATTGTTTGGGAGGAAAGATTGCGTGACGAGCCAAAAGAACGTCTGGGTAGGAGGCTAAGTGTTATTTGCACCGTGCTCGTTTTTAGAGCTGTTTTCCGCTCCTCTGCGAAAGGAAACCTTCTCAAAACGCCATTGTTTGATGTTTTCACAATTTTCAACACGGCTCAAACATACCGCGAACTTGTTGCTATAGAAACACCTACGATTTGATTGGCTCATTCAAATTTCTATTGTTTCTAAACCAATCCAAATACATTTGTAATGAAAACGTAAGGCTTGTGGGATGTGGCTGGAGTGACAAGGATACTTCACAAATTAATGTGATCAAGTAAGCTGAAGCCACTCAAAAGGCACTAAAGCCACAAGGTAGCGGGCATTACCCCTTAAATCTACCAAAGCAAAGATTGAGCCCAAGCATTAGCAGCCATGGACAGCTGTTTCGGCCTTGTTAGGCCTCATCAGCATGGCATAGCTAATGCTCAGGCTCAAGTACCCACATATCAATAAAACAAGCAATGAAAACGTAAAGCTTGTGGGATGTGGCTGGAGTGACAAGGATACTTCACAGCCACATCCCACAAGCTTTACGTTTTCATTGCTTGTTTTATTGATATGTGGGTACTTGAGCCTGAGCATTAGCTATGCCATGCTGATGAGGCCTAACAAGGCCGAAACAGCTGTCCATGGCTGCTAATGCTTGGGCTCAATCTTTGCTTTGGTAGATGTAAGGGGTAATGCCCGCTACCTTGTGGCCTTAGTGCCTTTTGAGTGGCTTCAGCTTACTTGATCACATTAATTTGTGAAGTATCCTTGTCACTCCAGCCACATCCCACAAGCTTTACGTTTTCATTGCTTGTTTTATTGATATGTGGGTACTTGAGCCTGGGCATTAGCTATGCCATGCTGATGAGGCCTAACAAGGCCGAAACAGCTGTCCATGGCTGCTAATGCTTGGGCTCAATCTTTGCTTTGGTAGATGTAAGGGGTAATGCCCGCTACCGTGTGGCCTTAGTGCCTTTTGAGTGGCTTCAGCTTACTTGATCACATTAATTTGTGAAGTATTTAAATACATTTGTAATTGCACAGCTTTGCACTTGTGTTACACGATTTTGCACTATGGTACAGCAAAACTGCACTGCTTTTTTAGCCAATTGAAATTGAATAATTTTATCGAGTATATTATTAGTAGCGGACCTCCGGCGGAAGGGCCGCCAAGCGGAGCACCATACCTATAGAAACCCGTCAACTGCTTTTCTCATGGTAATCTTGGCTAGCGGTATTGCTCGTGTGCGCGTACGCACGACGACGGCGGAGTCGCCCAATAATTAATAATATCATAATAATAATCATAATAATCCAACATGGCGGCCATACTCCACCTGGCCCAGCTGACCAAGCTAGTTTACAGAGTACGTCTTTGATACTGGACATTCCTCTTATGGCCAATTGACACCTGTCAAAATAAGGTATCCGCTGACCAGTGTCACGTGACCATATCGCGGGCTTAAGTTAAGACCTCATCGAGGTCAGCTATTTTTTTTTTGAAGTTGACCGCTGACCAGTTACTTGCTTTCGATTGGGACACCCAAACCAAAACGAGGCTTAATTTTTCGCGCGCTGTCTGCAGCTCGTAATTTCACATTCAGTTGATTTCTTCATTTTGAGCACAACAACTTCATCTTCTTCGATCGAAGTTTGTCTTTAAAAACTAAGCGATTAGGTTAGCTTTAAATTTGGGCCATGTTTAAATTTCACCTCTTAGTTTTTAAAATGTGTAATATTAAATAATATTTTTTGTATGGGAATTTCCTTTCTCCCAATTATTCTCCAGTCATGCACTTTTTATGTTTTCTATCAACTTAGTTGTATTCGCGTGACAAAGTATTATTAAACTTAAAACTTAAAATTAATCTTATCGTAAGCTCTTTCTTAGCAATGTACACCTCCTTTGGACTTCCTTCTCCTTCATACAGTCTTTCAATTAATTTTATTAGTAGCTTGTCACACCAATCTTGTGGGATGTTTGGATGACATTTGGCATAAATGTTTAATGGGATTTGTGATATTTGATGAAGTAGGTTGTGCAATTTCAAATGTACGTGGAGAAATGTGAGACTAGTCCTTACCTTTCTAGTAAAATAGAAAATCACGTTAAGATGGCTAACATGGATTTCCAACACTTTTGCTTTGATGAATCATTACCTTAATCCTCATACTACCTTGTTAATTACCTTGATAGTGGTATCAACCAAATGCCCAATATTTTATTATCAAGTTGCTTGGTCTTGCACTTGGCTGGCTAGAAGAGCAGCTGGATTTCTTTTTGAAAACACTGTAGGTGCATTGATTGATGAGCTTAATGTCAGCAAGCAGTTTTTTTGTGATAGTAAGGTCAAGAATTAACTGATCAAAAGAAATATCTTGGTCTTAATTCATATCATCTAAATACTTTTATTGATTTCCGTGTATCTTTCTTTCATAATTTTTTTGAGGCATACATGTATCCAGAGGATACACAATTTCTGATTTCCGACTGTCTCATGGGAGGCTGCGGAACACTGAAATTGCATTCATAATAATAATAATAATAATAATTTAGAACTTACATAGCGCATTTTCCATGTGTATATGTGCTTTACAAGCAGATGAAATTGAAATTTGGAAATGTTGGTTTTTGTGGAGAGGGGAAAACCAGAGAACACGGAGAAAAACATCAGAGAAGAGAACCAACAACAAACTCAATCCACATATGACATCGAGTCTGGGAATTGAACCCGGGCCACATTCATTATGAAGTGATGATCTGAATCACTATATATCTGATGTGATACTGATTCAAAGCAGCAATCACCAGGCTTCTCCACCAATTTCTGGTGGCTCTAAACCATAACTAAGTAGCCTACAGCTGAACGGGGAAACAGACCTGTCCTTAGGTATTGCTCTAAGATGTTAAGAAATGTTTTGTTTTAAAAATTTATAGATGCAAACTAGCATTGCAGGTTCTTTTTTACGCAAAGTATTAAAGATTTTTTAAAAAAAACCTACCCCAATATTTTTATTTTGCTTTTTTTAACATCTCCAAACTCAATTTGCAAGGGAATTTTTATTACCTAACTCAATAGAACGATTGTTTTTAGGAGGGGTGGGGGTCCAAATCCATAAAAGGGGCTTCATATCTGCTAGCAGTTCTGGACCATGGGGTCCAAATCTGATCCACATGCAGATCTGGACTGGAGGGTGCAAATCCGAAGGGGGACCAAATCCACTGTCCCACTTGCTCAGATCGCCTCTCCATACTATTTTTTACAGCAATGAGTCTGTAACTTGAGTGAGGTCAGATGGGTGATATCACAAGCAGACTATATGTAAATGCCAGTAGAAAAAGAATGCTTTTGGAGCTCCGCTTTTAGGCTTAGCTAAGTATATATATTATAGGTAATCACATGATTTCGAGTGCAATTTAGAATAAATAAGCGCGAGTAAAATTTTTCAAAGACTAACAAAATTGCACTAACCCGTAGGGCGAGTGCAATTTGTGGTCTTTGAAAAAATTTACAAGTGCTTATTTATTCCAAATTGCACGAGAGAAATCATGTGATTACATATTAATAATATACACGAAAAACTTGCCGGTTGCATAAGCAACGCAGGTGAATCACGTGCAAAAACAATTTATTCATCACGCGCAGGTCAAAACAACAGTTTTGTCAATGTTTTAAGAGTTTTTAAGTCGCAAAACCGTCGGAAAAGTTGTAGGCTATAGCTATAAGGCTGCTTTGTTTTTCAAGTGTCTATCAAATGCTGTATAATCATTACCTTCAGTATTTCTGGTTCATAATCTTCGTCTTGTTTGTTGATGTTTTATCGGCGTAAATGGCTTGAGCAAAGTGTTATTCAAGTTCAACTGGCTTATAACTTTCGATTTCGTCGCTAACATCCTTCTGTAGACATCACTTTCTGCAAATAGACAGCCGAAAAGCAGTGCTCGGCCATTGTTTGATGCTGTATAATCATTACTGTCAGTATTTCTGGTTCATAACCTTCGTCTTGTTTTCTCGGCGTAAAAAGCAG
The DNA here is from genome assembly GCA_016490735.1 of Pachyseris speciosa. NCBI lineage: Eukaryota > Metazoa > Cnidaria > Anthozoa > Scleractinia > Pachyseridae > Pachyseris > Pachyseris speciosa. The sequence goes on from JAEMWC010000008.1 coordinate 1,910,186, forward strand.
TGCTTTACGCACCGTGCTCGATTTCAGAGCTGTTTTCAGCTCCTCGGCGAAAGGAAACCTGCTCAAAACGTCGGCCATTGTTTGATGTTTTCGCAATTTTCAATGCGGCTCAAACTTACCGCAAACTTGTTGCTATAGAAACATCTACGATTTGATTGGCTCTTTCAAATTACTGTTGTTTCTGCAACAATCAAAATACATTGGTAATTGCACTGTGTTACAGCTTTGCACTCGTGTTACACGATTTTGCACTAAGGTACAGCAAAACTGCACTGCTTTTTTAGCCAATCAAAATTGAGTAATCTTTTCTTGCATATTATTAATTATGTAACAGTGACCACGTCCGTTGAAGCATCATTTCGGTTTTTAGCTAGGTAAAAAGGCTATCTCTAGAGATGAAGTGATCTAATGCAAACACTGATGAAATGTTAAACGAGTGACGAACGCTATTCTCACGGCTACTTTGCAGTTTCAGCCAATACATCCCTGCAATGGAATAGCCTCAAAAGCATATTCAAATAAAATGATATAGTATATAATTTTATTGTCCTTTTTGACTTCTTTCAAACCCCAGGGTGGAGGGGAACTTGCAATTGAAAACGATGTACCATTACACTGACGTTAAACGTTTTTATACATTTTCTGGGCACGAAAGACTCTGTGCTTGCAATTTGTATACGGGAATGGCTCCTCTGTTTTGTTCAAGAGATGCAACCACCGTTTTCTTCTGCCGCTCGAGGTAGCTCCGCTATCAACAACCCGAAAACGAAGCTTTGTATTTTTAGGAGGCCCACTTGAGGATCTTTAATTGCCTAATGTTGCCTAAAGTCGGTCAACTCCAAATTGACCTTACAGGCGAATTAAACGTCCCCATTACCTTTAAAAGTTATGCTGAATTACTTTCAACGAACTGCTCATTGGCGCAATGATCTCCGTCAATAACGTAATTGCTAGTTCTTTCCACTGTGCACTTAATTAAATATACGAAGTAATGGAATTATACCACTGAGCTTTAAAGCAGGAGTTAGCGGATTGTATATAAAGGTACAGACTTGCTCACTGGACATGTAAAAACATACTTTTATAATACAAAAACCTTGTCTTGTGTGCATGGAAATGATTACCTTCCATCCTAAACTACCAATGCCCACAACCTTTACTCATACCGAGAGGTCAATGTCAGTAATAGTACTGGAAAATTCAAACTTAATCAAATTAAGTAGAACCAGTATGAGAAGTATTCTGAGCACTTATTTTCGTTGGGGGACGGGGGGTGGGGGAGGGGAGTTAGAGGGGTAAGGGGAATACGAATTCACATCCGCTCTTTGCAAGTGGGAGTACTCAACAGTTCTTTAAAAAAAAAACTATTTTGCAAACAGGTCATATCAGGTTTCACCTTTATCTCATTTACTATGCCATATTTCTCGGACAAACTTTGAGCCACCTTATTTGATAATGGCAATACGAATAAGTGATCATCTTATTTCTTACAAAATAACTCTCACATAATACAATACAATAAACACCCCCTCGATGTCATAAAATATGCCATAAACATTTCTTAGAAAGTAGGTGTGGATTTAGTCGTGTAAAGTACCCGTTATGTACTTAGGCTTCTGCTGTATCAGGAACAGTCATCGCTTTCGAAATCAGAAGCCGAACCTGTGTACTCCCAATTATCCGTTTAGTGAAACAAACATTTGGTAACTATCAAGGGGATTAGTTTCTAAAATAAACTGTGGTGCTGCGTTAGTGGGGGAGTGAAACACGAGTATTTGGTTTATCAACGGAGTTGATAATGAGAGACAAAGACATTTAAAAAGCTGACGTTTCGAGCGTTAGCCCCGGGTAGTGCTTCGGTGGGAACATCGTTTCGGCTTCATTTGAAAAGATGTATGTAGTACGCACTCCCCCCCCCCCTCCCCGCGAATGCGTCCAGCCTAAATTATTGGCAATGTTATTAACAAGGCGATTTTCCAACATAAAGATTGCCATCTGCCCCCAGCTCCCACCCCTCCCCTTCCTCCAAAACAAAAATACAAATAAAGAAACAGTTAAAGTTCCAAATGGTGGAATGGCACCAAAAGTCGCGTTTGTAATCAGCCATTTCTCGAATAATTCTGACAGACAGACATCAGAGGATTAAAGCTGAACACAAATTGTACTCAAAGTTATTACTCACACCAAACTTGAGCAAGATCTATTCATGATACACAAGTGTTCACACCAAACTTGAGCAAGATCTATTCATGATACACAAGTGTAAGCACAAAAGCAAATATCTGTAAGCAGTGCCTTTTTGCAATTGTCATTACGACTTTTATTTAAAACCTTCCATCTTTATTATCCTTTGACATTAGAGAGGGTTTGGATGGGGCTCAAAAAATGTGGCCGAACATGAGCCCAAAAGTTATGCGGATACCTGACAAACGGTCGAAAATTAAAAAAGAATTACTAAGGCTGTCACAACCACATAAAGACCCTTGCTAAATTAACCTAAATCATACCAGTTTTGTGGATAATAATCTTCCGCTTGCACACATAGTAACGAAACCAAAGAACACTGTTTTACGGTAGATTATTGTTTAGGTTGCAAACTCAAGCACACCACTGACTAGCTTAGAACACTTTAAAATTCTTACATTATTATCAGCTGGGTTGCAAACCTTAGCATACTATTGACTAGCTAAGAACACGTTAAAAATATCGGATTATTATTTGGACCACAAACTTTAAGGAGCACTGTCACGAAATTTGAATAAACCTTAAAATGTATTTGTAACAACGGAATCTTTAAACCCTTTTTTGTTTTGTTTTTGTTTTTTTGTTTTTTTTGGTTTTTTTGTTTTGTTTTTTTTGGGCCGCTTTGCTACGAGGTACCTAGCACGTGTATTGAAACTATTTGTGATTATCTATGATCATGGATGACGAGTAGGAAATAGATTGCAAGTTGAAAAAGTTAGGCTAACTTTTTTGCAAGTTTTCACATTGTGTCTTGGCAAAATCGCCATAAGATAATGCCAGATTCTTTTCCTTCCAGGAAATAATATGAAATCTACTTCTTCGTGGTGCACAGGCCGTTTGAGTAACAGAAAAAGAAATGAACTGCACACACAACAAAACAAACTTTCAACAAAAATTCCCATGACAGTGGCCACTTTAGTACACTGTTGACTAGCTAGCTCAGAACACGTGAAAAAAATTCAAAATATGCTTCGTACCGAGCTAAAGCAGGATGTCTCTGTTACTTCATTGACTACCCGCAAGCACAGGTAAGTCAGATATAATATGCATGGTTTAGATGGATCAAAGCCACATTGTCCATCATGCTGTAAACCACAGTTTGGGGGTGAAACACTCGTAGAATAACGAAGGATTAAGGTATATACCGCGAAGGAATAAATATCAGCATAAAAAATCATTATAAATATTACTTATATGAAAAATCACAAGCGATTCAAAAAAGAAAAATTAACAAATCCAAGCGAGAATAGTAAGAGTAAATACGAAGGCTATATTCAGTCGATTAGAATTTCCTGTTCAGATTTTAAAATCAGAGATGAAACACGATTGGTTGGAATAATCCATCCCTGGGTCTGGCAACGGTAATCAGAAGTCTTTGAGGCCGAGCTAATCATTGGCAGAGAGCACATCCAATTGAAGAGACAACTTTTAGTGGATTTGCATCGCCTTGTTTTAAACCGCAGGAGCTTCAATTTTTGCAACTAGTCTCTTTAATGTTTAAATTAATGTATCAATTTGGTGGTCATTTGTGAGTTATTAATTTTTAAGGAAAGAGAAAACGGACCTGAAAGGAACTCAGGGCCCAGTTGTTCAAATCACGATTACGCTAATCCCAGGTTAGATGGAACCTTAAGTCCTGTAATTTTCCTCCTTCAAACTAAAAAAATAACCTTTGGCACCCATTTCAACTTTGTTTAACGCAGTCTAAAATCTAACATTTTTTTCAGTTCTGCCTGTGGTGGCGAACGAAAATGCTGAAAACAAAAACTACCGGAAAACTTAATATTAACAAGGAGTTTAAACTGCCTGCTTTGTCGTGTCACTTCAAACAATGGTTACAACTATTTATAGAATGTGGCAATACGTAAAATATAAAGAAACCCTGATTAAGGCGCCGCAGAATTGTCTAACCATTCTGTTTAGAAAGTTGTAGTTTCCTCCATATTCTTCCTAGCATCCGCCTTATTTTTCCCCTGCCCAGCTTCATCAAATGAAACGCTTTTGCTGTTCTGGGATGTCTTTCTCTTCTCTTCCGTCTTGGTCACCTCAGCGTCACCAGGAGCCTTAAGAATAAGTCCGATAAGATAAACAATAAAGTGAAAGAATAAAAGGAGAGCGATGTAATATTTAACTCTATTTTGTTTATCTGTTTGTTTGTTGTTTTTGTTGTTGTTTTCCATTTATTGTTGTTGTGGTTGCTTTGTTGTTCTGTTTTGCTTTTCTTTCTGTTGTTGTTTGCCTTTTTTTAATTAACGCTAATACCACCGAACGTTTTAACTTTTTTAGGGCAACTATTTGGCACGAAGAAGAAGAAGAGGAGGAGGAGGAGGAGGAGGAGGAGGAGGAGGAAGCTAGACTTGGTACGAGTCGTGTACATTTTTATCTGTAAATTCTGGTGTAGTACTAGAAGAGTAAGGCTAGACTAACCTCTACTTCCTGCGTTGGTCTATCTTCTGGTCCCCCGATCTTTCTATCAAGTTCGTCCAGTTTTTCATGAACTGAAACATAATTATAACGTATGAAGTTACTCAAGACAGGAGCCGAAATTACTTTTGAGTAAGTTTGCCCAGAGCAATAACGTTTCTAGTAAAAGTGGACAACCGGTCAGCCAGAATTAAGCACAAGAGAAACTAAAAACACGTTCTCTGGTTGAAAAAGTTCTTTAAAATGAGCTTTGGGCTACACGTTTCCCTTTCATTAATGGTCGATGCCATTTTAGCAACACTATCATCGAAAATTATTTTTTCTACTATAAAAAAATGCATGTCACCACCCACTGAGGATTGAACCCAAAGCCTCTCCTTCACCACTACACAACCACGCTCATCCTTTCTTTTACTGCCAGTCTATAATAGATGACCCTATTGAATGGTTGATGATTTATGTATACTTGTATGCCTATCCCTATCCCTATCCCTATCCCTATCCTTATCCCTAACCTAGGCGTGACTCTAAGTTAGGTCTAATAATCGCCTTATCTAGGCCTAATTCCATGTAATAATCAGAGCACAATTTTGACCCGGTCCAGCCCTAAACTAGATCAGAAATGGCATCGTCGATTATGAAAAGCTTGGTTACCAATGCTGGTAACCGTTTTCGAAAGGGTAATCAGCTTCGGCTACCATATCGCAGCCTTTTAGGAATGACGAGAAATGCAGGAATGCATATATAGGTAGCTATAGATAAGTTCGAAAAATAAAGAATAAATATGAAAAAGCCAAAGCAGTGAAGAAGCGCAAAAAACCGAAATCATTATGAGCTGCTATTTCAAGAGAATCGATCATTGCGTAGGTATCGGCATGGAATTGTTACCCGCTTCATTATTTGTGACAGTATGCCATGACCCAAGAGCTTTTCACACTCGATGATCATCTTCATTAAATTCTGTTCTCACGCATTCCTGTATTGGTCAATCTCTGATCTTTGAATCAAGTTCGTCCAGTTTTTCATGAACCAAAACATAATTGTAATTGAGTGTGAACTTACTTAAGACAGGAATTACGAATATAACATTTTAAAGCATATTTTCAAGTGACTACATCGTGAGACACGCGGTAATACATTTTAACTTCAGTTTCTCCTCTTGATCAAGGTGGATTTCGATAAATGGCCATTTCACGCTTCCTTTCTTATGCATTTGAAGGGGATTTAAAAGACATTTTAAAACCGAAATTACATTTTACTACGTTTTCCCAGACAAATAACGTTTCCAGTAATAGTGGACAGGTATAACTAGGATTAAACACACGGGCAACTAAAAAAACGTTCTCTGGTTCAAATCATAGTAGTTCTTTATAATGAGCTTTCGGCTATACGTTTCCCTTTCGTAAATGGTCGAAGCCATCAGTTAGTGAGACTTACAAGTATTTTTCATTATAATTAGTTATCGCCTTATCTAGGCCTAACTTCATATAAAAAAAACACAATTTCGACCTAGTTCAGGCCTGAAAGGGGAGATATGGCATCGTCCGTTACGAAAAGCATGGTTACCAATACTGGCATCGACCGTGAAGGACGTGTCTCCCAGGTGTTAGAAAACATATGACTAGCCTGGACAAACGTATTTCTTCCCTTCCTCCAGAGGATGCGTAATCTAATTTTTGTTTTCTTATTTGTTTGTTTGGAATTTTGACATTAAATTTTGTATTTTGAAAGAACTCAATACATATTAACTATTTACCTGAGAGAGGAAATGATCCATGGTACCTTTCTATGTATCGATTGGTAATCGTGGGAATAAATTTCTCCCTAAACCATCTGCCATATTTCTCTTCTCGGTAATCAAAATACTAAAATTAGAGAGGAAGATCGTGGTTGTTAAAAGCTCATTTATGAGAAGTAACAAAACATCTTATTACTGGTTTAATAATAATAATAATAATAATAATAATTTAGAACTTATATAGCGCATTTTCCATGTGCATACGATCAAATGCGCTTTACAAGCAGATGAAATTGGAATTTGAAAATGTTGGTTTTTGTGGAGAGGGGAAAACCGGAGAACCCAGAGAGAAACTTCTCGGAGCAGAGAAGAGAACCAACAACAAACTCAGCCTACATATGACGTCGAGACTGGGAATCGAGCCCGGGCCACGTTGGTGGAAGGCGAGTGCTCTCACCACTGCGCCATCCCTGCTCCACAACAGTCTCACTTGCAGGATAAGCCGTCAGACATTCATGATTAAATTAAGTAAGAGTAGTTACGTTTAACTGGAACTAGCTTGAAAAGTAGTCAAAGCAGTCCATACGTTGTCTATTTCTAGTCTGCTTATATTGTTTTATACTGTAATCTGTGTGTTCGTTATCATTCGCCTAGATCAAGCCATAATAGTCTTTTCCTTGGACACAGACCCTCGAGTTACAATTTTCTCGCAATTATAATTTATTTCCACATATTACAGCGGTTACCCAACAAGCATCCCAATGGTTCCACGAGGCATAACGAGATGCAGACAAAGTTGAATTGTGGTATTTAGAAAAAAGTTGAGTTTTGGTGGACGTCTGTCAAAGATTGAATAGTCCTTTAAATTATTTTGAATAATGAGGGGGAACGAACGAACAAGAGGCTACAGGTGGCTCACACTCATTGCAGTTACTAAGAATGTAGTTCAAGTGGACCATAATTCAATTTTGAGTCAGTATGTCTTCTTGAAAGGAAAACTTCTACTGCTTCAATTCCTATATTATGAGAAAATTGCTAATCTGATGTACAACATCAATATTAATTCTGCACCGACTAATATTTAAAATTTATTCTATAAAATTGCCAGTGTTCATTCTTATACAGCACACGCTCATCAACATCTGAGAATGTTTTTACCAAATAATCCGCACTTGACGTTCAAAGTAAGGCCTTTTCATGTGTTGGTGTTAAATTCTGGAATGGGATACCAACTAGCCTCAAAAACGTATCCAATAAAAAAAGCTATTAGAACAAAACTATCAAATGAAGAATGATCCTCGCAGTTGTGAACGCAATTTATGCAATTGCGAAAAGAAGCCTGAAAAAAGTTCAGGACTTCAACGGGGTTTGAACCCGTGACCTCGCGATTACCGGTGCGATGCTCTAACCAACTGAGCTATGAAGCCACTGACGTTGGGAGCAGGTCAATTGTGGGTTCATATGTTCCCGTGAAAGAAATGAGTGTGGATGATATATGAAATGAATCATATATGAACTGCGGAAATGAAATCAAATGAAGAATGATCCTCGCAGTTGTGAACGCAATTTATGCAATTGCGAAAAGAAGCCTGAAAAAAATTCAGGACTTCAACGGGGTTCGAACCCGTGACCTCGCGATTACCGGTGCGATGCTCTAACCAACTGAGCTATGATAGCTATCATAGCTCAGTTGGTTAGAGCATCGCACCGGTAATCGCGAGGTCACGGGTTCGAACCCCGTTGAAGTCCTGAATTTTTTTCAGGCTTCTTTTCGCAATTGCATAAATTGCGTTCACAACTGCGAGGATCATTCTTCATTTGATTTCATTTCCGCAGTTCATATATGATTCATTTCATATATCATCCACAGAACAAAACTAATTGAAATTCTAGAAACTGAAAACTCATATGCCGAGATAGATACCTTAATTAACATGATGAAAAATTAAATTTCTAACTGAAGTCAAGTTTAGTCTCTCGTTTTCCCCTTTACATTTGACTTAGACTGTAATGTTCACATGTTGTAGTTGTATCGAATATTAATGTTCATTTATTATGTTAAAAAATTGTCTAAATTAATCCGTGTACAGTCTGGCTTGCCGTGATTAGCTCTTTGCTACTTGCAAGCCAGCCTACTAAAAACTCAAATGTCTGATTTAAATAAATAAAACTCTAAACTTGCAAGAAAAACTTCTCTTGCTCACTATATGAAGAAGCATATAAACTCTTTAAGCTTTATCTGATTCAAGTCTGATTCAAGTGGACGTTTCGCCCATTCGGGCTTCTTCAACACTAAAATATCAATGCCGCTATTATTTGGTACGTTTCAATTTCTGAGCCTAATTTAGTCCGTACCTTAGCTAAAAGAATAAAAAAAATTCTGGTAAATGTGCCTCTAGTACATGCACCTTAAGAGGATTCACATGGGGATTTCAGAATTCCGCACGGCACTCGAAACAATGCATTTTGTAATTACTTTTCACTTTGGAGTATGCGATGCGGGAAACACACATTGAACACACTGGTATATTTTCATCCTCGCGGGTAAATACCTTACATTCTCCTTATATGAATACAGAATGACCCCGTACCTCAATCGGTTAAACGCTGCCATATTGATATTGAGGTCCTGATTTCCAACCTCGCCGATGTTTCAAAATACTTTTCCCTTTGAAACCCCAGGATGCAACGCTTTGAAACTCCACTTGCCTGGGCTCAAATTAACCAAGCTTATGCATGCTCTGGAAATTCGCGACAAGCAGGCGTAATTGACTGAGACACTCTTTTTGTTAAAACTGGCAATCGATTTTGACAAAGTTTTTCCTTCTTTAAGGCTCTATTTCTAAACATCTTGTCATAATCTTAACCCTTTAACACCCAGTGTACAATATATCGTACGGATTTGTCCAACAGACAGGCCTACCGCTTTCAAGATTGCCCACGCTCTCAAATTTATATCTGATTATTATGGTCTTTTTATAGTGTCAACCAGTAACTGATTTACGCTTTAAGAGCCAATACACTGGGAATAACCTTTGTTTCCCGTTCCATATCATTATTTGTTTTCAAGCATAACCAAAAATAGCCTTTTTATGCGCCCTGGAGTAAAGCTAAAAACACACATCTTTGCTTTCAATTCTTTAATTCAAAATATCCTTTGGAAAACAAAATATTCTAATGAGGGCAAACCTCGATCTCATGACTAAGCATCTATCTGCAATTTTGTCTCTTACGCCTACAACGAGTCGAGTACCAGTCATTTGATTCGAGAAACTTTTCAAAGCCTTTGTTTTTCTCTTTGGCGCCCGGATTGCATTCTGGAATATTTGGATACCAAGGCGAAATGGAAGTCCCGCCTTCTTCGTTTTGTTATTTGTTGAAGTGTCAAGCCATCCGGACCGACTGGCAAAATATGGTACGCGTTGTGTTCTTTGCAAGTTAAATCTTGCCAAAATTGCCTTGCTAGGTCCAAGAATCCATCACAGAACGGCTAGAGAGACGAACTTCACTTCTGAGCTGCCTTGACTCGACACGACTTCTTTTGGCATCCCAGTCGTTGTGAAATTATATCTCACCTCTAGCTTCGTTTAGGCCTACTCTGGGTCCATAAGTCGCCTTAAGTCGCCTTAAATCGCCTTTAGTCGCCTCAAGTCGCCTTAAATTGCCTTAAGTCATCTTTATATTAAGTGACCTTAATTCCATAGACACACCTTAAAATTAGTCTAGGGGTAGTGGAATACCAATATACCCCACAAAACAACAATCAGAATATAATTTAATTCATGTCTATGTAACAAATGCCTAAAATCCAGGAAAACTAATGATGGGGAGAGGGAAGCAGGGGGTTGCCTCTTCTCCCTTCTTGCAATATCCCTTTAAAAGGTGCTAATGAGCCTGGTGAATTCCTGCCATAACACCCAGGAGAGGCCCGAACACACAGGGGCACCTGTACCAGAGATTATTGTTTGCAAGAATCATGTAAGGTACATATTATGAGAGCAAACTTGAAGACAAGTCCTGGTTAAATATCTGTGACAAGTCATTTTTGGTAATTGGCTCTAGTGGAGACACCACCAACAAGATTCTTGTCTCTGCACAATTTATTTTTAACAAGATATTATGTCACCAAAACAAGTACCCATAAGATACAATTCAAGTCGAAATATTTAAACTTACAACTTTAGCTTAACAAATATAACAGATGAAATAAACGAAGAAATTTAAGCCTAGTAATAACGATTGAAATACTCACTATTAACGTAAACTTAAATAAAAGCCCTAGCCAAAGTACATTAGAGTTCAACCAACCATTATCTGTTATTTTGCCAAACAAAATTACAAATTTTTGATGGATATATCCTAACCAAATGGACGAGGGAGATGAACAAGAATACTCCATATCCACTCCACAACTCCGTGGAAACCTTCACTAATTTCCTCTTTACACAGGGTTCATCCTTAACTTGACAGATGAACTCACAGCCAAAGCTCAAAGAAATTCTTTTCACTTCATGTCCCCGGCAAATAAACCGTAAGTGTAAATCCGCATATTTACACGTGTCAGGCAAATGTTACATGTACCGTACGTGATGAATGTACATCTTTCACACATTTGATGGTTGTGCAGGAATCAAAATGGCAACTGTAACACAATATTATTATTCTTCTGATCGATCGCACAGAAATGCCTCATCATCTACTTTCCAGCTTTTCGTTTGCATGTACCGCTGGAAGAAAAAGGTAAACATGGCTTCCAGCCACTGTTATCGTTAAGTGACTTGACTTGCTCCTCTGTAGCATGGAAACTAGCTAGAGGCTGGCAAGGAGTTCTGGGAGAATCAAAATGGCGACTTACCTGACTTCCCACTTTGTGGAAACTGTGTATGTAAAATTGTTAATGATATTATAGTAGTCAACGACCGCTTTAAATCCTACAATGCTACCATCGTCCAGAAAATTAGTAGCCATTTTCTGTTATTTTCACAAATTAAACGCTGCCAAGTGGAAAGTAGGACCAAAACTGAAAGCTTGGAATGCTTGGTTTCCAACGATGCCGTTGGCTGCAGTAAGAAAGAACCTCCTAAAACCTGCAAGTTAATATTAGTGGAACGTCCAAGTCTCCAGGAACCCACAAAGTGGTCAGTGACCAAGGAAAAGAAGTTTCGTCGAGAAAGACCTTGGCATACGGTGCTCGTTACGGTACAAGAGTGTTCTGCAGATTGGTTGCGTTCCCGAAAAGGAACAATCAATGTTTGATACCATTGGAATGGCGTATAATTTACCAAACCTTCGTGCAAAAATTCACGGTGCAAACTGCAAGAATCTAGGAGATAAGTTTACAAAAATAACATATGCTGTCATTTGTGAAATATCATGACTTCTTGTCGTTTATTTATTGTTTACATTACAAATTTTATATACTTAATAGTCGTATTTAAATTATCTTTCTTTTGATGAGTACATAAATAATTTTTTTAGATATAATAAAAACATCCTCTTAAGGTGAAAGCATTTTGGTTTGTTTACATTATACATGTATGCTGTGATGCTAAATTTACTGCTACTGATCAACACATAATAATGAGTGGGACATTGAGGGTGATTGGAAACAGCCTTAAAGATTTGACCAAAACTGTAAAGCCATAGGAACAAATTTATTATGACAATCAAACATCTGCAATGTCTCCCTCCACAAGCAACATTGTTATCTGTACGTTTAATGGCTACTTTGTGTTTGCAATATACTGTAATTACTTTAATTATATGTAATTATTATTGTTATTCCTGTCCAGCATTTTTGAGCTCTTGTGGCTTTAAAACATAGACATCTGACACTGACATTATAAATTATAGCAATTAAAAACTGTGAAATAATATTATTGTGATCATATTATATCGATGGAAAAGATTTGTAGAGGCTTTGATGAATTGATACTCTATCATTTAAATTGAATTAAAGCATTTTAAGTTGCCTTTGTTGTGTAAGGTTGCCTTAAGTCGCCTTAAATCGCCTTAAATTGCCTTGAGTAGCCTTAAATCGCGTTAAGTCGCCTTACGTCGCTTTAAGTCGCCTTAAGTTACGGCGACTTAAAGACCCAGAGTAGGCCTTTCGTTTAGAGGTTTGCCTCTTCTCTCGCCTGATTTTTTGGGCGAACTTTTCTTAAGTCGCCTTAAATCGCCTTAAGTCCCCTTTAGTCGCCTTAAGCTACGGCGACTTAAGGACCCAGAGTAGGCCTTTCGTTTAGAGGTTTGCCTCTTCTCTCCATTCCAGCATAATGATGCCAGCCTGCGAGCTTCTGCAGTGAAAAATGGCTCGAAAACACACTTATAAACGAGTACCTGCCGATTACAACTCGTACAGTCGCGAGCAAAACAACAACGGTTCAAATTGGGGACGTCACAAGAAAACTTGGAAGACCTTCATACAGGACCTCCAGATCCCTTTCAATTATTTGCATGGAAAAAATTGCCGAAAGAGTTAAAGAAAAAAATTAGGTCTTAAAGGGTTAAATAATCTTCTTGGTTGGTCTTTAATTGATGCCCACCCCCAAAGTAACAAGTAACTGCTGTAAATTTTTGGACTTTGAAATACAAATACATGTAAGTCTTAACTGTTACCTTCTCTTCGGATTTTCTGCTACTCTAAGTTTAAGCTTCCCCTCTATCCTCAGATAATAGTACTAACATGGCCTGCAAAGTAAAGGAATTTACAGTACAATACAAAATTGTACATACCTTTTTTCGAGCATCTTTATTTTTGACAAAGTATAATTGTCCAATAATGTATGTAAATAAGTTGTATGGTATAACAATAGCGTGCCTTCTTGCGTACTGCTCTTCCATCACCGCTAGTCCAAATCTCCACTCCACTTCCCAGTTGGTCTAATGAATAACAAGAAAAGGAATAAAGAGTAAGTCAATGTAACAATAGTCCAGTTTCGAGTTCGCCATGACCGCTGAATAAAAGTACTGAGAACGCATTTGCACATCGTTAGCCTCGACCTAAAGTAAAATATTTAGAATACCGGCGCAAAGGTGCCACGAATTTGAAAATTAAACAATAGACAGAGCTGTAAACAGATCATCTTCTTGCTGGAATTTTTGAATGTTTTACTTTAAGTCGAGGCTAACGGTGTGCAACTGCGTTCTCAATACTTTTATACAGAGGCCATGGCGAACTCGAAACTGGACTATTGCCGTTTTCGGTGGTAATTAGAATTTGAAGCGCTCGTAGAAGCAGAAGAGCACACAGAGATGAGTCAATGTTTACAAACCCTACAGCTTATTTTCATGTTCACTCTCGGTCAATTACCGACTGCAACAGCTACTTAGAAAGAATGTTTCTCCTCCACTCTGCTTACCGAGTGGCATAACTTATTTGTCCTTCACTATAAATCCGGATTGAAACTATCAAAAACGCAAGACTTTTGTGCTATTTCTTGAGGTAACGACACTGTTTTACCGAACGTCGCCCTTTAAAAAGGAAGACGACTTTAGCTTAAAAAGTATTAGTCACTATTACCTTAAAGTAATGAATAGATATCATTACAAACTACCGCTATGTTTCCTGGCTGTTTTGACAGCTATCTTTGGTTGCGTTTTCAATTTCCGTTTTCCTTTGAAGCGATTTAACACTTATAGCTTATAAATTCTTTATGTTCACGAAAGATTAGTTATTTGTGTTACGAGTGCCCTGTCTTTTACCCTGTATTTTTCGTAAGTATTTGTTAATAAGGCCACCAGGATATTGACCAGCATAATCACTGACAAAATCATGAAAATCAGGTACAGGACTCCGACAATTTCTGAAGTCCAAGCGGTGTGTGATTGTAAATCTGTCTCCTCTATAATTCCAAACACAGACCACACCAACTGCCTGGCCGCCTTGTAGATGCTAAAAAAAGAAGGCACAACTTAGTGAAGAAACGGTGATCACAAGCGCCCTTTAGATTAATACAACGAGTTTGGTTTCTAAACGTTGCTATTCAGACAGAAGTATCATAACGGCAATGACAGCCCTAAATATTACAGCAACAACAACAGCTATATGTCAGTATTCTCATTTCTAGGCACTTTGTTCACGAAACAACAAAACCTGGCAATACTAATGTTAGCACAGTTCTATCTGTTTCATATGTATGTCTTGCTCTTTTACCTTTGCTCGAAATATAAAAGCAGAGGTTAGTCACCGAACATATATATGGGTTATTGGCTAAGCGTGAGGTCAAGATGGCGGGATATTGGTCAAGTTCTTTTTGTGCGTGTTTATGGACCGAGACGAAGTCGAGGTCCATAAACACGCACAAAAAGAACTTGGCCAATATCCCACCATCTTGACCGAACAAGCTTGCTCAATAAAGGATTTATTATATGACTCAAAGGGAGCAATAAAAAGACAGTAAAACGCGG
>JAEMWC010000008.1:1930000-1975000 GCA_016490735.1 Pachyseris speciosa
ACTCTTTTGTTTTACGACCAATCAGAAAAAAGTCCATATTCTGGACTAAGCGCGGGCGAATCGTACAGTAATTGTATCAGGCGTGCTTTTTTTCTACACCCCCCATACAAAAGAAAAAGAGAACGCCTGATTGCAGGTTACATATGTTCATGGATGGTGAGCACCACTATCAAATAGGACATCATATTAGGCTCTCGCCCATTTCAGTACGCTGAACATTATGAGAATTTTAGATTGGCTCAAAATGAAATATGCATTTACTCCTGAACACGACCTACAGGTTACATATGTTCATGGATGGTGAGCACCACTATTAAGAGCAATTCTCTGTAAGAATCAAACAAAGTGGGAAATGGAAAAGTTTGACCCCCCACTCAAATTTACATGAAAGTAGACCTTCATGGGGGATGTTCAAAAATGACCATTATTGAGGTCAAAACTTAACTGTTGCCATGGGAACAACGAGTGTTTGTTGATGCCTGAGAACCCAACTTTGAACTAGAAAACTGTTGTGAAAACTGCAAAATTCAAAACACTATTTCTCAAGTGCAATAAAACTCTACAACTTGAGACTTATACCAAATGTCAAACTACTACTCTAGTTTTCCTCCATGTATGTCGCTTGTTATTATATTTATTCTGCATAGAATAAACGGTGACTTAATTTCACATTGTCTCCGCTATTTAAATTTGTGAGTGAAACTAGCAGTACGTTTCTCTCACTTTCTCCAAAAGTACATCAGTTCTAGAACTAAAACTACATGGATACGTTACAACAGACATTGTAGTTACTAAATTTGTAAAACTTTCTGCGGGGCGGACTTATTTTGTTCTCAGGGTAATCAGCAAAATTAACATGAAAATCGGGTTTCTTAATTTTTGCTAAAATTAACATTCCCTCAATTCGCTAAAAAAAGTAGAAGAAAACTGAGACAGCTCTCAGAACAAAAGAATATTGTCTGTTGAGTAAACCTCTGATGAAAGCAATCGTTTATGACCATAAATTTTGAAACAAACTGAGTCGAACTGGAGCTTACTTTACGGTTTGGTCCATTTCTCCACTTGTTGTCTCGCGTTGAAGGAGCTGGTTCTTTCCCCACAGCGCTCGTATTATTTATAAATCCAGTCTCCTGAACCATTTCTTCCAGCTTGTCTTGTTATTCATCTCCAGTGGCAGAGCATTTCTTTACTTCTGCTCACTAAATTCAGGTTTGGTAGTACCAAAGCAAGCAGGCATGAACTTCACGTACGCGTAAGTTTCCACCTTGGCCTTTAGTTGTACTTGTCAAGCAGACTTCGCCATTCGCTCCATACAAAACGAAACCGTGTGCTGATAAAAACGTTTGTGAAAGATGACATTAAATGAAGCTTTGAAGACTCGGAAATTCGAATCAAATACGACAAATCTTGTGAAACATGTCGGGACCAGGTCAGCGGTGATTATCAACATACCGTGTTTATCAACGCATGCATTCAGGCGTGTTGGATTTGCTATTCTCGTATGTAGATTTCCCGAGAGATATGCTGTTTTGCTACTCTCTCACTGCCTTGCATATGCAGCGAGGAAGAACTGTTTGTTCTAAGGGATTGTGATCGAGACATATCGAGCCATTTAAAAACTCATGGTCTCAGCAAGTGCAATGAAGATGTTTGTGATGAAATTGATTTATTACTTTGTCGTGGAGGTGAGTTAAATTCTAATAGTCAAGCATATCGAAGCGTATCAAAAAGGTAGTCGGCAACTGGTATAGAAACTTTTTTTGGCCGCACGCGACCAGATTCTAACAATTTTGTGCGCATTTTTTTGCAACTTTTTCGTCCTTCAAATTGGTTTTCGTAAAATTAGTATTGAACCGGATTAGCGGAGATGTGGACTTCTAAATGCAAAGACCTGGATTGATGTCCTTTTAAGGGTCTTTTTCTCAGAACTGCTTGTTGTGAATAATAAGGTATATTTTCTATTATCAAGGCTTAAGCCGCATGCCATGTTCTTAAGAAATGCGCAGTGTTCCCACGTCCTATATCCACTTGAACGGAAAAAGTTTTTTCGCTTTTTATAGCTCTAGGTTTTACTTTAGGGTTTTTTCATGAACACGCGCTGAAGGAACTACCTTAAAGATATGCAGTTGTCATCGTGATCGACTGGGGATATATTGGAGAGGCAGACGGAGGACCTACCAAGTTGCAACTGAACCTACTAATCATTAAGGCTCCAAATGATAGGGGATCGTTCTGTTTTGAAAAGGCACTCTGTCCGTATCAAGCAACTAACAGGAACTATCGTTCCCGTGGGTTCCGGCAAGAAAAAACACATAAACTACAGTAAGCATCACAATAAGATGTAAAACCATCTGTGTAACAACGTAGTTACTTCAGATGTAGATAGTGACGTTTCTGCTGGTTACTGGTAAGCCCGTCAGGTGATGGGTGCGACAGGTTAATGCCACAATTTGTATCACTCTCTGGTTTGAGTCTTTGTTTTGGTGACCAGCGTAGCTTCGCGATCCACTGCTGGCAATTTGGCCTCCTGTTTCTTCATCGTGAGCATCCACTCTTTGAAAAGTCGGTTTTATTAACCTGTTATGGTAATCACAATTGAATTCTCTGATGAAATGCGTGGGTGAACAAATTCATTACAATTTGTGCAGTGCGTTATAAAATCCTTTACCACAAATCAAAATCATCAAAATCTGATTTCAGTGGTACCATAGCTACAGTCTCACTGAGATGCAAATTTGAAATTTATGATCCCACGTATAAAAGTGTGTGCATTTACCTGTTTTTATTCTTTTCTCCTTCTTAGTCATTTGTCGAGGGTACAGGGAAATAATTACTTACAGAGTTCAAACAGATGAAAGGGAGCCGCAGGTCAGAATAAGCCTGACTGTGATAAAATGATTTAGAAGTTTCCATCTTACAAATGTTAACTTTTTTCATAATGTTTACTGAGGAATGTCTAGGGAAGACAATTGTAACCTATCTCAGCCTTATTTTATTGTTATTATTTTTTTTAAATAAAGTGACTCTGAGAAAGCAAGCCGTACCAGTAAAGTGTCATGCCAGAACAGGCTTCGCAAAGCAGCTGTAACACAAACATTGACAACCAAAAGGGTGCATCTGTCTTGGCGGATGGATTCTCTCTTGCATCATACACTCGCTTTGATTAAAAAAAAAACTGTTGGTCGGTGGATTTCCTTAACTGTATCACTGCTCCGTTTTGCAGTGCCAAAAGAAAGTGAATTTTCATGGCTTAAAAACGTCTGCTTTGGCGATGGTGATTTTTCGGACGTATTTCAAAGAAGGGCACAAAGCAAGATAACGGCTGATGTGTCAGATACGAAACAAACTAGATGGAAGACAGCTCAGAGTTTAGTGACAGCACATTCCAGAGCTCAGATTCCAGTGACAGCAGCGATCACGCTTCTGCCAAAATATTTTCTTGCCCGGAGATCGCTAGAAGGGCTGTACAAAGTCTTTCGTGCGATATTCCGCACTCGGAAGACACTGTGAGTACGGAGTGCATGTCAGGTCTCTGGAAAAAGTCACCCTTCAAGACAGAGCTAAGTTAAGTTATACGCAGCATTTAGAAGAAGGCCAAACTAAGGAGCTTTCCAGTGTTAGTCTCAGCGGTGATCCTCATTCTCCCTTGTTGAATATGGGCTGGGCGTTAAAGTCGAAACCTAAAACTGCAAGATTCAGTGAAAAGCAGAAGTCCTTTCTTGAGAGAAAGTTTTTTAGACGGAGAGAAATCAAGTAAGAAGACCACAGGTGAAGAAGTCACAAAGAAGATGCGCAAAGGTTGAGACGCTAACAATCAGCGATTGTTTTCAATTGATGACTTGCTTACAACGTCGAAAATTTCTTCTTACTTCTCTCACTTTGCGGCAAAAAGAAAGTAGCCCAGCGAGTCAGAATATCAGGCACATGAAAACGAAGATATGCTACTTGAGGTAAGAAATGATCTTATGAAATGGGTATCCACTAGTGCACGGAGATCTTCATCTGTACCAAATGACGAAAGAAGAATTATCCTCGCTAAAAATGACAACGCTTGAAGCCATCTGCAAAGAGTTTGATGTGCACTTCTCAGGACGACGAAAGGAACCCTTTGTAAACGGTGTTGTTTCTATTGTCGAGAGCTGTAGTTGCAAAGCTGCAGCAGACAATGTGGCTGAAAGAGCATGTACTAGCTTCCTAACACAGGCTATTCTACACGTAGCATAGCAAAGACATTTCGTTGATAACAACCAAGTCGATATTTTGTTTGTTCGTCTGTTTTTTGTTGCTGTTCAGTTTATTTTTATATTGCTATTAATTATATTACTAAGGAGCTGGAACAAATTGTACGTGAAAGTAAGATATACCTGTCATAATCAAGCACTGACATGTCTTGAAATGAAAGCATATAAGCATGCCAGCTGTATAAAACTGAAAATAAGAATGGAAAATAGCTAATCCCTCATTTATCTTTAATTCAATGTGTTACTTTGATTGACGAATTGTGTTTTCGGTGTCAGTTAAAGATTTGTGCGACGAAAAAATTGTATGAGCTTGGGAACAAATTTTCCTCTTTTTTGTTCTAGCAGAGACTGTTTGTGTTACTGTGTATGGACCAGGAGGAAGATATCGAGTCGAAAACTGAACAAAAATCAGATCAAATTAACGTAAATAGACCTTTTTAGCTTGTAGATTTTGCTTTCCCAATGTAGACCATGTAATCTTCTGAAGGGGATTTGCCTTTTGTCTTTTCATAAATTATGCGTACATATGCACGTGAATAAGGCGAAATTTCAAAGAAACAGAACGATACAGTTCTCTAAGGTAACATCACATGACCTACATTAGGAAAACAAAACATACAAGCTAAAAAAGTCTATTATGTGCCATCAACAACTTACGTCTAAGGACACTTTGTTGAACAAAACATAAGATAAGAAGTCTTCTGGTAAATACCGCTGACCATAAATCTCTCAAGACCTAAGATTATTTTTGCTTGCTCGCTTCCTCCTTGAAGACAGTTGTTTTCTTCCATCTTTGCACCGTAAATTGGGGTAAAATCATTGGCTCATTGAAATCCTCTCTAGATAATGCATTTTTTCATCGTTTGGAGCGAATGGTGACGTCAGATTGAGGAGTACAGGAAACCGAGTCGAAAAGTGGAGAAATGGACCAAACCGTAAAGTAAGCTCCAGTTCGACTCAGTTTGTTTCAAAATTCATGGTCATAAACGATTGTTTTCATCAGAGATTTAATCAACAGACAACATTCTTTTAATCTGAAAACTGTTTCGGTCTTCTTCTGGTTTTTCTAGTGAACTGAGGGACTGTCAGTTTTAGCAAAATTTAAGAAGCTTGATTTTCATATCGTTTTTGCTGATTGCCCTGACGACTAAATAAGCCCGCCTGGCAGAGAGTTTTACAAATTTAGTAACTGCAATGTCTGTTGTAAACTATCCATGTAATTATAGTTCTAGAACTGATGTACTTTTGGAGGACGTGAGAGAAACGTACTGCTAGTTTCACTCACAAATTTAAGTGGCGGAGACAATGTGTAATTAAGTCACCGTTTACTCTATGCAGAATAAACATAATAACAAGCGACATACATGGAGGAAAACTAGAGTAGTAGTTTGACATTTGGTATAAGTCTCAAGCTGTAGAGTTTTATTGCACTTGAGAAATAGTGTTTTGAATTTTGCAGTTTTCACAACAGTTTTCTAGTTCAAAGTTGGGTTCTCAGGCATCAACAAACACTCGTTGTTCCCATGGCAACAGTTAAGTTTTGACCTTCATAATGGCCATTTTTGAACATCCCCCATGAAGGTCTACTTTCATGTAAATTTGAGCGGGGTGGTCGAACTTTTTCATTTCCCACTTTGTTTGATTCTTACAGAGAATTGCTCTTAAATAGGACATCACATTAGGCTCTCACCCATTTCAGGACGCTGAACATTACGAGAATTTTAGATTGGCTCAAAATGAAACATGCATTTACTCCTGAACACGACCTACCATATAAAAGCCCCTTGAGCGCAATACCTTCGAAAGAAAATAAAGGAAAACCAATTACTTTATAAATTTATTTTGGCAAAGATTGCAAGTAATATTTTAAGTGTTCCACAACACTCGAGATAACGACCATTCTATTTTCGTTTATGTGTACAATAAAAGCTGCCCTTTAACCCTTATAACCAACTAATTGCACTTCAGTTTAGTAAATTTTCGGTGATAATTAGTCTGGAGCCCTAATCTTCTCCATATAAGGAATTGCGATGGAAACGTCTACGTTTTTGCGACACTGTGGGCTCATGGTAAAGTGTTACGTCACGCAAATTGGTGGTTGCTGCTAGCTTAATCAGTCAACGAGCCTGCTTCGATTACATTGGTCGCTTTATGAGTGTTATTTCGAGGAAAAGCCTCTTAAAGAACCAGAGGTGAGACGTGGTTTCATGCTGTTTGAGACGCCAGACATGCTTCGTAGCAAAGATGGCGGTTCACGAGTGAAGTCGCCTCTCTCGTCGTTTTGTGGATGGATTCCAGGACCTACCAAGGCAATTTGGGTTAGTTTTGATTGGAAAGAAAGTTCAATCGATGCCATATTTTGCTGGTAGTACTGGGTGGCCCGGCAATTATAGAAAAACATTGAAATTGGGAATGGAAGAGTTGTATGCTCGTGGCGTGGCTGCAGTACCTAGGCAAGGCAACTTGAGATGCGCGAGACTGGCTCCAAAAAATGGTTAAAGCCTTGCCCGCGGAAAAAGTGATGCCAAGCCCTGCCGTTGAGGTTTGCTGTAAATGTATGTTTTTGATTTTAGGGAAATGTTTTCGATTAAATAAATGACCACAAAAAAGTGTTATTTTTGGTATTGTTCTTTGGCCAAAAGACTGCCATTTTGGGCTTTGTTGCCAAACGAACGGTGATATACAGCGGAATTCGGGAACTGCAGTCGGTTTGTTGGTTGTGATGATTGCAAAGTACACCAGTTGGTACTATTCACACATTATCATGACGTTGTGACAAAATTTAAACTAGAAATAAATCCATGAAAAAAAGCGGTATTTTCTAGGCATATATGCGTAGTTGATCCGTTAAGGATTAAGTGTTTTCTGAACATCACTGGAAATGTAACTTACGGTGTGTATCTCGTCCTATTGTCCTCCATGTGGTTATTGTTTGGACGAAGTAAATACGACATCTCGGCTGAGTAAATCTTGGCTAAGGCCACTGAGAATGCAACAACTACAAAGACAAACTGCACAAGAATTATCATCAAATCAACAACCATTCGAAACAGTGCTAATTGTAGTGGACCGAAAATTGAACTCAATTCCAAAAGACTGGAAAATCGAAGAACCAGGAACATGGTGTTGAAACCGTAGCAGTAGTGAGCGATCTCTAACAAACGATTTTCAAATGCGTCACCACCTAGGATGATAACCACGACTCGAAGTATAATAATGATGAGGTACATAAACATCGTTAGAAGGTCAATCCAGTTCCACATATCTCTGCAAAACAAAAAGAAAAGAAAAGAAAGGAGATTTAAAATAAATCCTCACAGAAAACAGTTTCTCTTTAGATATATTCATGAACGAGAATCGCTGAGTTGAATAGTATTTGTTTCCTCATTAAATGGTATTGAGCTTGCAATCTAATCAGTTAGATCAGTTGAACTCCTAAAACGCGACGCCTTGTAAAGTTACACGCTGAGACTCTAGGGCACTAGATAAGTCTCTAGCTAGTTTTATACACGTCCTGTTATCTCTACCTTAGTCTATGGTATTTTCGCAATCGCTAAGTGTATCCCCTGTATTTTTTTGCCATTGAACTGCTTTGTAAATAGTGTGAACATAAATGAACTGAGCTGAACTGAACTTACTTACCTGAAATAAATTCTGTAGCGCACTTTAGGTGCAGACGTTCTCCATTGCTCGATTTCACTGAGAATCAATGCCATGAAGAAAACGAACACCAGATATTCCTCAATAATTGGCAAAACAGAGGAGGCTAAAACGCAGATCCGGCAATGAATCCCAATAAAGAGCAGTTTCATGAATTCAGTCTTTATGAAGATCACCAAAGGAGTGTTGATGTAATCAAAGTATCTTTCTGTTGAATATATAAAACTGCGATTATTTTTTATTTATTTATTTTTTTTAATTGTTGCGTCATCTGATGGTATTTTGAGAATACTACAATGTCATTGAAATCGTGTGCCCGCCGGAAGGTTACATCACTTATTTCACAAAGTTGTCAATTCATTGTCCACAAGCAGTTCTTACACGCCTCGAAGCGTGATTTGCATAGTTTTATTTAAGGCCAAGCAGACTAAATATTAGAAGACGCAGAACTCAGTCACCTATTTCAGATTGCTTATTTTTAAAGTGCACCTAACTCCAAAAATTATTTTCGCCTAAATAAATCTGCTTATCATTCTAAGTATTTCGGCGAAAGAATTATTGGATTTGGTTGAATCCTCGATTTTTTATGGACAGCCAAAGTCTCATTCAATTTGTTACACGGCCGAGTAAAAAGGAGTCTTGGTGACGTCATCCCGGGCTCAGTCAATCTCTGTTTTTGCAAGCGTTTGTTGGGGTCATCGAAGCACATATTGGAGGGTAAAAGCCTGGCAGTAGTCAAAATTGTGTTGGAATCATGTCCTCCTCGTCCTCGGAGTCAAAGTCAGGCTATAATAATATTTATTTATTTATTTATTTATATGGCGCAAATTCAATTATACAATTTTCAAATGCGCCTCACATATATGAAATCAAATCAACTCTAAATAAATTAAATCAAATGAAATCAAATGTTAGTTTTTGTGGAGAGGGAAAAACCGGAGTACCCGGAGAAAAACCTCTCGGAGCAGAGTAGAGAACCAACAAACTCAGCCCACTTATGACGCCGAGTCCGGGAATCGAACCCGGGCCACATTGGTGGAAGGCGAGCGTTCTCACCATTGCGCCAACCCTCCCTCCCTGCTATGTGTAGGGTGAAGATCAAATTAACTTCATTTCTGAAGTGGAACTAGAACGGAATCGGCGAGGAGCTCGAAGGGGCCTCATGGTTGTGAAGACCAGGAATGGACAGCAAGATTCGCGGAAGAAGGGATGACGAAAAAGATTAACTTCGTTTATAAGTGTTATCTGCCGTACCTCATAGTTCTGTGTACGCTGCTGGTGAGCAAAAGCTTTGATTTAACATTTCAATCTTGAACGACCGAGTACCCGTGCATCGGCAATGAGAATTGTGCAGCGGTTTGAAAACAATAATTGCTATTTTATATAAACGGCGCACATCCGACTTTAGATCGGTATTTTAAACGAACATCAGCAATCAATTGTGGTAGTGCCTATTTATGGGAGAGTCTTTATTTATGGTATCTATTCAAAGAAGGCAAAGATAGATTTGACAAGAGAACGGAAAGTGAGCTCAGCGGACGCGCATCGGGAGAAATGGTGCGACATTTGCGCATATCAATGAGCCATTGCAGCAGACCATTCAAGCATGAATGCGCGATAAGAGTATCATAATAGTAAAGAAAATGGGTGTTTTTGGTTTAGCAGACTGACTAAAATCGTCTTTTCGAAATGCAAAAATGTTATTTCTTTGAAATGATAGAGCGGATTCCTATCATTAAAGGGTTAATCTATCATCGTAACCTAGTTTGAAGTGAAATAAACGAGATTAAGTTGTAGACTTTTGACTTTGAAAATCGGGAATTTTGCGGTATCGGCAGTATGGAAAACGACCCTTACCAGAGTTAGGCATCGATTTTCTTCCAAACTAAGGACAAATCCTCAGATGATAGAACAGATTATTTAAGACACATGTATTACCTACACGTTTATAGCTTTTTCTCGAATTTTGGAGCAGAATAAGTTGTAGACTTTTGCGTTTGAAAATATACGGTTGAAACTTGGAGCGAGCTCCGAGTCGAGTCATTGTCTTTGCGAAAACAATGGTTGCGATGAAGAAAGAATACGCAGTAATACTCCATTGAAGAAAACCAGTCATCTGTTAATGAACTGCTGACAAGGCAGAAAAACCAGTTCGCGCGAAATTTTAAGTCCCAAACATCACGGCTTACGGTCGCTAACCAACAAAATTGTTTCCAAGATGTCTGACTAGTTGACTAGTTGTCCCACTAGTTGACCGCCATCTTGTATAAAAATTGCGCATGACCTGGAACTGCACAAACGCTGAATATCGTAGGCTCAGAGTGGGCGCGAAAGTTTAAAATGGGAGCTGTTTCAAGTAAGTGTATTACAGAACTGCAGATCCACAGTTGTAAAAATACTAAACGAAGAAACGGGAACAATAAATAAGTATATCTAATAGAACTGTTTGTTATCATGCTGGTCATTGCCTTTATTTCATTTGGTGGCTTCTAAAAAAACACGATGTTATTTTTCATCTTTCCTAATCGGAAAGACGTGCTCACAGGGTCTTCAGGAGCGAGGTGTTTCTTCCTGAAGATAATGCGAAGTCGTTCGACTGGACGGGACATTTTCTTGACATCACGATAGAAGAATAAAAATACGATTTCACACTGTTTATTCACAATTTTATTTTACTTTGCGATAACTTCGCCATTTCGCCCAAGTCCTTTTTTCATACAGCGTGGCAAAAGATTCACTTACCAGTGTTGCTTTACGCACTTAAAGGATTTTTTTTTTTGTGCATTTGGGTTTGATTTCTTTGATAGCATGGGCATAAGTTCGGGCCTGGCAAAATCAAACGTATCGCGAAGAACACTCGGTACAGAGCGCATGACTATGCATTATTACTTAATTTACCATTATTACGTTGATCTCCGCGCGCATGTAGTTGCAAATGAGAGCAAACTGGCTACTCTACTTTTTTATATCGCCGTTTTAAACGGTGGAGAAGTTGGTCATAGCACTAATGCGTGGAAGCGAAATTCACGTAACTCCACTCGTCATAAAAGTTATTAAATACGGTAATCGAGACCGCGGGCGAAGTATTTTTGTAGCTTTTTCAGCGCGTTCTAACAGTTACGCTTGGATTAATTTACAAGCATAAATGTGTGATTTGGCCAAACAAAAGAAAAGATAATAGAGCGATTCGGTTATTGTTAGTTTGACCCGCATATTCCAAATTAATAAGCTCAGCCGCGCGTTCATGGCAACCAATGAAATGGCCTCCTCTTGAGCGTTTTAGAATAACAATAAGCGATATGACAGACCTACAAACTTTCACTGACTGTAAATAAATGTCGCGAGAACAATAGCCATTTCTCCCGATGAATTACGTGACTTGAGGATTAGCTGAACTACTAGTTATCCTCAGGCAGTACTGTGAACGAAGTCAAGGCAAGGTAAAGTAAAATAAATATAGCTTACTGCAATTAAAATTTGAGGCTACGTATCCGTCTAAACTGTTGGTTAGAAATAAGCGAACGCAACTTCGCGATGCGAGAATAATTTGCATATATCCGGTGTAAACAAACTGACACAAATTTAAACGCGATTGGATATATTTTACTACATGTAGCTCCATTTGAACATGAAGTTCGAGTGGCACCATCGTCTAAATCAACTGAATTTGGTGAAGTCATTGATCAGTGACATGGGCTTCTGTCAGTGAATTAGCATGGCCTCTGAAATATATTATGATTGTTGACGTTGGAAACCGGTTTTAATAGAGCGCTTGTGTCGAAGACTGTAGGACTCATGAAGCCGAAAAATTTAAAGGAAGTTAGATTGATGAGGTTTTCCTAAAGGTACATATCGAGGAAAAATTATTTTAGCTGCCATTGCATTCTGGACTACTTTGTGTCGCTGCGGTTAAATCCTTTGTGTATCCGATACGCAGCACACCGAATATCACGATGCATTGGAAACGTGGTACATGCACATGTTTGGGTTGTATCACTATACAATAAACGAGTTTTAAAGAGGAGATCTTTTCACTGAACGGACTCATTGGAATTTTCTGTTTTCACCGTATAAAAGGCCATAAAATGCTTGTGAGATCAGCCGATGGGAATGTGTTTATTTCACGAACAGCCGGTCTGTTTTTGACTCATTCGTTTGCAAAACATCAAATCTTCTCTTAGGAGAGAAATGTTACATGTGACAATACTATGAATATAAATTATCGGTTAAAATCATGTCTTATTTGCCCTCAGAGTTAGAATTATTGAGCTTCCTTCAAAGAACTTTGTAACCTGGAAGCTAATAAAGGAAATTTGCGAAAAACATGGAACATAATTAACGAGATAACCTCCCGTAACAGTGGTAAGATGTCCAATATCTTGGAAATCAAAGCTGATAATACAGTAGTTAGTAATCCGGAAGACATTGCCGAAACTATTAACGAACACTTTACTAATATTGCGCAACTATTAGCAGAAGATATTCCTCCCGTAGAAGTAAATCCTGAATGCTATCTGGAAACTACTGATAAATCGTTTTCTTTGCAAATTCCTAGTATTGATATTGTATTAAGTCTTTTAAAGAAAATTGATGACAAAAAAGCCACTGGTCTTGACAAGATTCCGAGCAAGCTGTTGAAGATGGCTGCTGGTATTATCGCACCTTCGCTTACCGCTATCTTTTCTAGTTCTATTCTCACTGGGATATATCCAAACGAATGGAAATCGGCCAAAGTAACTCCAATTTTTAAAAAGGGTCTTAAATCGGATCCTAATAATTATAGGCCTATTTCTGTTCTTCCGATAGTTTCTAAAGTTTTTGAACAAATTGTTTACAACCAACTCTACCATTATTTAAATAATAACAAATTACTATCAAGTTGCCAATCAGGGTTCCGCTCCCTTCATAGTACTCTTACGGCTTTGCTTGAGGCGACAAATGATTGGTCAGTTGACATCGACAATGGGCTACTAAATGGCGTCGTTTTCATCGACCTTACTAAGGCATTCGACACCATTGATCACGAGATTATCTTGCGTAAAATGTCATACATGGGTGTTGACCAGGCAGCTATTAGGTGGTTCTTGTCGTATTTAAGTGGCCGAACCCAAAGATGTAATGTCAACGGCAAACTATCAACTGCTCGCGATCTCAAGTGCGGCGTTCCACAGGGCAGTATATTGGGTCCTTTGCTTTTCCTAATTTATATTAATGATCTCCCCAACTGCCTGCCGGCCGCTGCGCCAAGGATGTTTGCTGATGACACAAACATTACACTATCGGCTAAAACGTTAACGGATCTCAAACAAGCCTTAACCCCTGAACTAAGTAACCTAAGCTGCTGGCTTAAAGCCAACAAGCTTAGTTTAAACGTTGCCAAAACAGAGTTAATGTTAATTGGGTCAAGGCAGAGATTATCTGTCCAAAATGAAGACTTCGAAATAAGAATTGACGATCAAATCATCAAGAGGGTTGGACATACCAAATCCCTGGGTGTTACCATCGATGCTCATCTTACTTGGCGCAAACACGTTGAAGAAATGAGCAAGAAAGTATCCTCAGCTATAGGTGCCCTCAAACGGGTGCGACCCTTTATTCCGAAGGAAACTGCCATTCAAATTTATAACGCGCTAATTTTGCCAAACTTTGATTACTGCAGCCCGGTTTGGGACTGTCTTAGTGGCTACTTGAGTGATAAGCTCCAAAAATTGCAGAATCGAGCAGCTAGAATAATTACAAAATTGCCCTTTGATACGAACTCGGACCACCTCCTATCCACCCTTAACTGGGAGAGGCTATCAATAAGACGAAAGAAACAGAAAGCCTTAATGATGTATAAAGCAATGAATGGTCTTACCCCGGAATATCTCCAACGTCTTTTTGCTCAGAGCTACTCTAATTACAACCTGAGAAACTCTGAGGGAAAACTGGCATTGCCGAAACCAAGAACCAATTATTTAAAACGTAGCTTCTCCTATAGCGGGGCCAAGTTATGGAATAACTTGCCCGATAGCTTAAAAAATGTCGGATCTGTTTATCAATTTAAGCGAAATCTGAAGAAGGTATCCAACATATCGGATTCCCACACGGCAATCATGTAAAGCAGTTAGTTGTAAATAGTCTTAGTTTTTAACTTGTAATACTTAACTGATGATTTTCCGTGTTTAAATAAAGTCTTACTTACTTACTTACATACATACATACATACATACATACATACATACATACATACATACATACATACATACATACATACATACATACATACATACATACAAGCGCAACAGAACTTCCGTTCCCGGGATGACGTCATACAAGCGCTGAACCCAATGTCCCCATAACTCGGTCGTGAAACAAAATGGCGGCGTTTTTGGTCGTAATTTCGAGACTTTACCGGGGCACAGAAAAGCGAAGATTCAACCGCATCAAAACATTTTTTCACGGTTGTGCTTCTAATTCAGAGACGAATCATTTAAAATGAAAAACGTTTTTGGGGTTAGAGGCACTTTAAGAAAAAGATCATCACCAAGCCGTTTCACGCGAAAACTTAAGCTCAGGTTTGTCTCTGTTCTCTCAGAGACACACACCTGGGAAAAACCGACCTCAAATTGTCGTTGAAACCTAGAATTAAAGGCTTGAAGCAGCCATTTAGTGATTCCAATTAATCCGGAGGATGTGGCGCACATAACAAGACAGTGTGACAGTGTTATTCAACATATCAGAATCACATGTTGTACTCGATATTCGTCGCGGAAACTCGACAGATACCTTGCGTAAGTATAAATCTGCTGGCGTTCTATCAGGAATGTCGTTCTCTGATTGGCTACGCTACTCGCTATCTATTTAACAATAAGACTACTAGTTCGAGTTTTCTATAAGTCAATAGATAGTCAAATAGTCAGCTATTAAGCGGTGGAAATCTCGAACTCATGATATAGTAGTTAAATATACGTAATTTCTTACGTCGGGGAAAAATGGCGTTTTTTCTTTTTTGACAATACATTCAATAGTGTGTTTTCTTATCAACACTTACGCAAGGTTGAGCTTGATGCTCTCATGGTTGGCATATTAAAGGTGCCTTTAGCCTCTTCTGCTGTAAGAAATCTAGGTATGGTTTGACTCGGAACTTACAATGAACACGCACGTTAACAAACTATGTAGCGCAGCATATTTTTATCTTTATAACCTAATATACTTCCATACGGAAGTACTTGTTGACAAGAGACATGCGAGCGACTAGAGCACGCTTTTATTACCGGCAGTCGGATCGACTATTGCAACAGTTTGTTATACGGTCTGCCTGCTAAGCAGCTTGGTAAGATTCAGCGTGTACAAAACACGGCGGCGCATATAATTTTAAGACTGCCAAAGTTTTGCCATATCACTCCATCGCTTTTTAGTCTGTACTGGCTGCCTGTGCGATATTGAATTGACATTAAGACCTCCCTCTTAATCTTCAAAGCGATACATGATGGGTCTGCGCCCAGCTACCTTTGGGAGTTAGTAGTGGTCAAATCAACTTCTGCTTTGCATGCCGAAAAAAATCACAAAAAAGACTGTAGATGACAGGGCATTCACAGTGGGACTCCCTCACGGAAGAGCTGCGAAGCTTAAGGCATTTTTAACACCATAGTCGGACTGGACTGATCTTAGCTTGCTTTTGCTTGTTGTTATTATTTTAATACAATTGTATTTTTAATGCATGTATCATATTAGTCTTTATATTAGGATTTTATTTAGTATTTCTTAGCCGTATTTATGATTTTTTATTATATTTTATAAAATATTGAAAATAGTACGCGCCCACTCATTGGTCAACAGGTGTGTTTAAACCCGACTGTGACGTCAAGCTTTCTGTGTTTCCCGGTACAATTTGAAAACTTTCAAAGCTTTCGCAAGACTCGTAAAATAATTTCAAGTACAAATATTAAGGAAATGGAGAAAATTTTTCCGAATTTTAATTTGGGGTTTAGCTATCTCTTCCCCCTTGAGCCCGAGTAAAGAAAGCAATAGAAAGAAAAACCACAGCGCCTTACTTGCCTCAATGATCGTGAGCTAGGGAGCTCGAGCGAACATAACAAAATATGTAACAAAATACGCAGTTAGCGTTTTTCAAGGCAATCTTTGCATTTAAAGCACTATAATAAAAATGTATAAAATTATAAGACAGCCTTTAATACAAAACGAAATGTACGCAGAAACGCACACAAAACTATATGCTACAGACTTTGGTTTCAAATTTTTTGAAATGTATAATCGGGCAAGTTCACGTCAGTTTCATGAGCGGTCAAGCACAGTGACATTCATATGCAGATTAAATGGATTTGTCATCTTGAATTTCTTTCCTTACAGAATATTAATCGCATATTTTCAACATTTCTTTTAGTTCCCGCCGAACTTTCGGTATTTTTCTGCAAGATTTAGGAGGATTTTAAAGCTGAAATCACTTTCATCAACATGGCGATCGCTGACAAATTTCAACTTGATTTTAACTTTTATAACGCGAATTTTGATTGGTTCATGTGTTGCCAAAAGCGGTTATGATTGGCTAACAGGAAATATCATTGTCCAGAGAGTGTATTGAGAAAATCTTTCTCAATCCAGCAGTAAACTAAACAAAATTTCCCTCCACTTGTCGAATTATTTTTAGAACTATTTTATGAAAGCAATAGATGACTTTTTTCCGTGTTTACATAGACTCATCTAAACACGAGGGGAGTTGCGAGAATTCGAGACAGTTATGCAAATCCGAGACGCAGTCGAGGTTTTGCCTAACTTTCCAGAATTCTCCCACCCCCCCCCCCCCCCCCCCGATAAGAAAAAGTCCTCTATTGCTTAAATTGTATTATCTTATTTATTTTTATTTCAGATTTATTCATATTTGTAAAGCGCATTTGATCAAACTATTTGTTAATCTGCGTAATAGAAATAATGCTCAGGTTTCGATGATGTGATCCTTTTGTAAACAGGTTCACGATCCGATTATCACTTCCGGCTTCAATCATTTGGTCGTCAATGACAATCAAGTTGCGGATGTTGACATCCAAATAGGTATCATTGTCTACAGAATAACACCACCATTATTCTCTCCGGCAGCTGATCGATCACGGTTTGGGCTTGTTGTAACAGTGATTGCACCCAGAACATTTTTCCCGCACCAGTCATCCTTGCAACCATGCAGGTAAATGGATGAACCATTTAAAACCGCTGACACTTTTCTTGAGACATTGGTATAACTGGAGCGAAACCGGAATAATTGCGTTCACTGTGTTTACTGGAAAAAACCTTTGGCAAACAGGACATGACCAACTCATGTCAACTGAATCGAAGCTTAACATCAACTGACAAAATGTGTAATGTTTCACAATTATATAGGCTTCAGCCACCACCACAACAATTATATTGTTTTCCACCGCCACCACCACCATGACTACCACAATTCTATTGTTCTCCACCACCGCCACCACCACAATTATATTGTTTTCCACTATATTGAACTCGATTATAAAGCCGCCAACAAGAGAAACTAGGTCATTCGAGTTTAGGAGTGTTGCTTACACTTCATTTTCGGCAGAGCAGACCCGTGAACTTTTAGAAGATGAAGAAATGTTATACTCCGAATAACAAGTTATACGATGACTATGATTTAAACCAAGCTAAACAGAAAGGTCGAAATTTACCAGCTTTCCACGGTGCTAGTTTTCAATAAGGCTATGGACTAGGTTCCATATATAAAGATCTTTCGATGAGCGATACCTCATTCACAACAAGGTGCTAAAGTGCTTGGCAAAACAGCATGACAAAGAGGTGCTCAGGTGATTCTTGATGGAGATCATGTTAACACAGCGCTTGCAAAGCGAAGTAGAGAAGCTATTGGCGATCTAGTATCTGAGGCTGGGAGCGGTCAGAGTTCTACAAAAAGAAAAGTACAGTTTCGTGGTTTACGTCCAGGGAAGAAACGAAAAACAGTTGTGTTGGAGCAAGACGAAGACGAACTATAGTCGTAAATTAGCTGACAGCTTATAAAATACTGGCGCCTACTATCCTTAATTCATTCTATGACCATGTCTCGAGTAGTAAAGAACAATCGCGGTTTCCTTGAGCTCTTAACTTGTTGCTCTGAATATTAGCGTCATTTTCTCCTAGAGAAAGCCACTCCACAACTGATGCACGCATTAGTGCAAATTATTTATAATGTGCTTCGTGGAAACATTCCAATCTCTGAAGAAGATAAGCGTAAAGTGATTCCATTCAAGGGTGCCATTCTTAATCTCGCTGAGCCAAGTATTCCTTGCTCAAGAGGGTGGACGCTTTATTCAATATTTGTTGATACCAGTTATAACTAGCTTGGGGCCCCTAATGTTATAAAAAAAAAACACTCGCGAACTACTCTGTAGTGTGTTCAGTCGGTTCTTGTCGTTAGGGAGTGCTGGTCAATATGATGAAGAGAAAGGTGGATTGGGATGAAGAGAAAGAGAGTGATTATGTGGGCACTAACACAAGTGAAGAGGAAAGTGATGACGAAGAACCTCGAGTTAAAGATGTTTCAGAAGGACTTTCCCAAGCCGTTTCCAAACAACAGGCCTCCGATTTATTACACAGCGTGGCGGCTTCCAAGGATATCTTGTTTTGGACACCTCGTGGACAGTTACTTCGAAACCAACGATTAATACCAGTGACATGTCAGAGCTGGTTGAATATGTTTTACTCCCTTATAACGACGATTTTGCCAAACCCCGCGCCCCCAAAACATTTATAGACGGGTTGGCAGAGTTACGAATCAATAAGCGTTTGATAAAGAATAAGAAAATTTTGGTTGAAAGGCAATGATATTGAAGATGGCAGAGAGACCGCAAACTCTGCTTTGGAACATGACGGAAATTCAGAAGTTAAATGTTCTGAAAAGGACCGAAGTCCAGATATTTTGCTTAAAGGAGAAGGCTCTTAACTTGCTACCATTGTAACTGAGAAATTATCTACCAAACTGCAGTAGTGAAATGCCCAAGATGCCACTGGCATGATGGTTATAAGATTTGTCCGATTTGCACATACCAAATTCCTGCCGATCATAAACACTCGAAGGATGGATTTATTTGCTGCGCTGACTGTCACGCTGTAAAACACATTGATTCAGAAACTTTTAAGAAGAGTCATTATCCTCCAAGCGAAGACGATTGATTTTTCCTCCACACGAAGTTCAAGAGGATGACTGGCGTTTATTCATTTGAAATCACTTTCTGTATTTTTCTGTATTCGCCGAGAAAAGGCAATAAAGTTTAGGTTTGTCTCTCAAGAAACACGCAATTCATATTAGTCGCGTGTTTAATTGATCCCTCCGAACTCTTATTGTTGTTATTTCAATGGTAGGGGTTTTAAGGGTGTCCCATGGACTTCTTTACTGTAGAGTTGGTATGTAAATGTGGGGCACTGACTATTGGAGCGGAAAGCGAGATTGACGCGACCAAAGGAAAGCACGTTTTTATTTTGGAAATATCATAGAGTTTTCACTTTAAACCAAGTGAACCAAAGAAGGGATACTCGTTAGTATGGAGGAAATCTATATTAATATGCAGGAAGACATTTTACCTAGTCCACCTCGGCAGTTTGAATACTAATGATTTACCTAGGCACCTAGGCTAAAGCTAGGCATCACCTAGGCCAAAACGAAGCTTAATTTTTAACAAGATATAGTTTTACTACTCATACCGAAAATATCTCTTGACCCATCTTCTTCTCCCGAGCTACCCTGTGGTTGCGCTTTCGTCTCGTCTCTCCCTTCCAGAGCATCTTCCCTCACCACTGTGTCTCTTTCCTGTTTCAACTTCAGGATCCTCTCTTTAATTTTTTTCTGGTCTCTGTAATTCACGTATCCAATGAATGGAAGCAAAACGGGGGTTAAGATAGTCTCAAGTACAACTAGTAACAGCCACAGAAAAGTGCGAAGTTTTCCAACCGAATCAAAGGGCGATTTCCTTTGCCACCTCATCTTCACCCTTTTAAATAAAAATGGATGTGCCACAAACTGCAAAAAAGAAAAAAAGCACTGAGAGATGTTTCGGCTTGTACAGGTTTTCCCTCATTTGCTGTCGAACCTATTACCTATAAAGAAACTGATTTGTTTGTTGTTGTTCTTGTTTGGTTTGTTTTTTGTTGTTGTTGTTGTTGTTGTTGTTGTCATTGCTGTTTTGTTTGGAAGCTGGAGAACTGTAATGGGACTGTTGGTCTTGTCTTTATTTTATCTTACTGTACATATAACATGCACTCTGAGTTTAAAATAACATAACAGCTTCATTAAGTGTCAGTGTGTTTACCTATAGTACAAACTAATGGTGGACACTAAAATAAACTACAGTAAAAGTGTAAAAACTGAAAACTTAAGACTAATACTAAAATCTGAAATCTGAAAATCTTTGTTTTATAATACATAAGGGATAAAGCACAAAGTCAAAGGTGATTTTATGTCGTGATCTCTTTAAAGCAATAAAATATTTAAGAGGAACGTAACTAAAGGAAAAATGTAGACAAAAATGAAGAGAGGGTGATAATAAGAAACGAGAAACTTGATCGTTTATCGTGTTTATCGTTTAATGTACGCATAATTACATGGGAAGGATATACCTTCTTTTGTCCGAAAATAATTGCTTTCTTCGTAATTCCGCTGAACAAGGATCCATAACGATCATTCTCGCTCTCTTTGTCCTTTAGGTTGGCTTCCTCTTTTGTACGAACTTGATCCAGCAAAGCTACAGCAAAGTCCTCAACTTTTTCTGCTAAGTCTTGCAAGAATTCTGTGTTTTCAGTGGTTTTTTTGGCCAGCCGTTTAAGTTTCTTGTTCACCTGGTTAGAGCAGATTTATTGCGCCAAATAAGACAGCATCACCATTTTTTTTTTATTTCGTATCTCCTGTGTGTCAATGCATTGCTCTGGTTATGTTAGGCATCGTTTACACGGACGCAGCTTCCAGTCGACACGGTTTCAAAAAAATGACACGGTTTCGTAGTGTTTACACGGAACCTATCCAACCGTTTACGTTATGACGATCTCGTTCTCAGCATTCTTCTGGAAGCATAACGTGTTCTCCCAGGCCGAATCCACAATCGTCTTTTCTTTTCTCTTCGTTACTCTGGAGCCGTATGGACGAAAAAGTCAACATTTGAAGACATCTCTGTCTGTTATTACGATATGCCTTTCGGTTTATAGAGAGTAAAATACATATAAGCTGAAAAAGCGAACTCAAATTGCGATTGTGCAACAAAGCGCTGCACTCTGTGCGAGGTTCACCATATTTATCCTTCGCAAGCCAGCCAATTTCGCACCATAATAATGAACTGTTTTTAAAGCGATGAGGTTTCGCCGTTTACACGACCAATGAAACCGTATCGTTTTGAAAACGCCCCACTTTTAAAAGCATTTTGAAGCGACCCGGCTCTGGCGTGCGTTTCTCAAAGCTCCCGAAAACGTTTCGGGCCCGAAAAACTATTTTACGTGTATTAGATTCATTACCAGAAACTCGATCTCTAATATTTTTAATAATCTTTCAAGAAAGCATGCAAGAAAACTGGGAAATTCATTGAGCTAGTTTGTTCAAAAAGCCAGTACCAAGCGATAAAAACCTGACTTGAAAAATACTTTTCGGGCTCGAAATGGTTTCCGGAGTTTTGAGAAACGCACGCCTGATAACGAACTGGACCGGAACCGTGTAAACGAAAGGCGAAACCGCATCGAAACCGATGCGGTTACAAATGAAACCACGTCCATGTGAACAGTGCCTTAGTAAGGTTTTACCTTATTTCATTGACACTTGAAAGATCGCTGTCACTGGGGGGCAAATGTCGCTGTTACACCCATTTACATTTTAGAAAATTCAGTGTGAGTGATATTTCATTGTACATGTTCCTTGTTTTTTGATCTGCACAAAGGTATCGTGACGGATTCTTACCATTAACGAACCACTCCTTAAAGTGCCACTACGATCAAAACTGTGATCACTTTTTGAATTTAATAAAAACGCATTGTGTATAGCTTATTGCGTGTAATTACACTCATCCTTATCACTGAAATGAAGTTCCAGCCCAGTAAAGTGGAAATATCGAGCTTAGAAATAGGGTTTTCGAATCCGCCGTTACTTAATTATTTTGATGAATGCGGTTATTCGTATGGCGGTCATTCTGTCGTAACGCAATTTTCTCAACTCGCTTCCAGGTAAAGAGGATTTGTGCCACAATCTTACTATAAATTTCTAGTAGGAAAGTGATGTCTAGTTTATCATCCAGCGATGAATACTTGAGTTTGGGAGGCTCTAAGGAAGCCATTAAGAAAACTTCAGCGAATTGTCAGAACAAGAAGAAGCGACGAGTTCAACTCTCACACAGCGATTGTGTTTAGCCAGTTGCACCATGGAAGTAGCTGGTCACACTTGTTAATGTGTGGGAGAAACTTCCCCCTAAGAGGTTGAAGGGCGTTTGATATTTTCCGCAAAAGAAGGAAAAAGACTGAAAACGATAGTAGGACAAACCAAAATTTTCTGTTTTTGTTTAATGTTCAGCTGGATCGGTACGTTGGTCATCACTGTTTTGTTATGAGTTCTCAGATTTTTCGCAAAGCAAACTAATAGAGCGTTTTCAGTCACGCAAGTAAAAAAGATAAAATCATCAATCATTCAATAGATTAAGTCAACAAATTGTGCTATTATAGAAGAGTAATAAATAAACAACATGCCAAAGTCTCAGGACCATGCGATATCCCGTACTCGAGTTATTCGACAAAATGTACCACTCAAAATTATGGTGTTTTGTATGGAAACGCCATCTTAGCGTCCCTTTGAATGACGACAAGATGGCGGCCGGAAACGAGTTTATAAAACATATGTTTCTTACTTTAGCTATCTCAAGGGCTTTGTTCTCTCCGTTGAACTTCCAAACATTCACATGGACGCTTCTCTTACCATGTTGACTTTTCAAACCTCAAATGTTTTCATGTAAGTGCCATGCTTGTGAGCAGACATCTTTATGTCACGCACTGTGAAAAACTCTAAAATTCAAACTGCTCTATTTTCAAAACAAAGCAAGCTACCGCGCTGAAAACATGCAAGCAGATATATTTCTAAAATGCCCTTTACGTGGTAAAGATAAAAATGCAAAACTGGGGTTTTTTTATGACGTCACGTGACTCCATACGTTCGAAGCCTGACCTCCTGGGGAGCAAGGTTGGCGCAGTGGTGAGAGCGCTCGCCTCCCACCAATGTGTTCCGGGTTCGATTCCCGCACTCGGCGTCATAAGTGGGCTGAGTTTGTTGGTTCTCTACTCTGCTCCGAGAGGTTTTTCTCCGGGTACTCCGGTTTTCCCCTCTCGCCAAAAATTGATTTGATTTGATTTGATTTAGCGTTGATTTGATTGGTCTCCCCAATTAGTAGTGCATCTGTGTTCGGCTAGAGAGATTTGAGACTTTAATAAAGTGGTTACTATTATTGTAACGCTTCTTAGCCTGGTACTTGTTTATTGCTAATCGAATTAAGTAATAAACTTTTACTTTCTTTTACATTACACTGGTTTGAAAAGTAATTCTAGTGAACAGTGAAATCAGGTTAAATTCAGAGTAATGTGTTTCAGACAAGTACCATTGTTTTCATATCATTAATTTCTCATAATTTTGCTTAGTTTTAAATTTTATTGCTCAGTTTCCGCTTCATTTCTGTGTGTTTTCGAAATATTTAGTTAATAATTCTTGATTGCAGGACGAAGCGACAGTAAAAAAGCCTGTTAATTATTTACAACATCGCGCGAGGCGTGTGGTAAATATGGTATGTTTCTTTGGTATTTGGGAAACCTGATGTTTTGTCTTTTTGTAAACTGGTTCTTTCCTTTGATCGGTTTTTAAGACGGTTCCTCTTAGTTTAAATAATTTAGTATCCTAGTTTTCCGTAATTACAACCCAATGTCAAGCTGCTGAAAATATATATCACAGGTGTAAACCTTGTCCTTGTATAACATAGAGGAACATGGAGGGCAAAATTACTGAATTCTTTCAGGTCCAAGTGAGGATATTTTTTTCTTAATTTCTCTTCGACTTTAGCAAAAAGCAAAGTTACTCGCTACCAATCGCTCGAACAGCGGTGAGGGTAAAAGATGGAATGAATTGTGGAATGGCATGTGGCATGACTTGCGCAATGGTATAATTATGCAGTGTAATGTATGCAGATTGACTCAAAGAAATGAATTAACTGAAAGCGCGCCCTTTCCTCTCTGTAGTTAATAATTCTACAGTTAATAATCTTGGAACTCGCGATTATTGATCGCGTCTGTCAGCCTAACTGACAGTGAATAATAGCAAGCAAGTTGCCGAACTCGGTCACAACAAAATATTGAAAACAAATAGGTCAGAATTTGACCGAGAAATACTGCAGTGTTGAGTACTCGCTGATCGAACTCTTGAGATTGCGTTTCACCCAGATGACATTTTTCCGGGCTTGATTGTCAGAGATTTAGGAGTCTTAGGAACGGAGCCTCGTTGAGCTCAGTATAACAGATGACTCAAGAGAAATTTTAAATCACGTGAAGGGTCCACTTGTAAAATATTTTTTTAAAGCAAGCCCCGTGGAGATGTACCGAACTTGTGGGGTACGGTCAAACTCACTTCGATACAACTCATTTATTCTCACTACCTGCTTTTACAATTCTCGTTTCACCTAAAAACAAACTGTCAAAAACTTTACCGATTTCATGTCATCTGGTTAGAAGATAAACACAAGCGTCAAGCGAGGGACATAACGAACCAGAAGTCGATCCAACCAACATCCGGTTGCAGTGTCGCTCCGCGTATGTTTATCATCGAACTGTTTTCGTTTCTTTCTATCTTCGTTGTTGCCGTTATCGTGGCTTTTCGCAGACACGGATAACATACTTGATGATGCTTCAATTGATTTTGCAATCGTTTATCGTAGAAGAGAACTGTACATGTAATGACGGTGAAACGAGTCAGAAAGTCGGTCCTCCCTCGGAACCGTTGAACTCTGAGGTCCTTGAACTTGATTCAGCCTCAAATCATTTTTTATTTTGTTGTTTTACTTTTTCCAGTGACTTTTTTAGGGGATCAGTAGGCGATCGGTAGGGGATCAATAAACGGGGGATCAGTGTTCTGTCGAAGCCTGTCGCCGACCGGTCAAACCAAACTCAAGAGAAATTTAATCACCTCAAGTGCTCGTTTGTAAACTAATTTTATCAGAGCAAGCCCCTTGGAGAGCAGTGTTCAAAACTGAAATATTTCACGGTCAAATCCTGACCAATTTGTTTTCAACATTTCGTTGTGGGACCGAGTTCAGCAACTAGCTTTGCGATAAGCTGTAGAATAATTAACTCTTTTTAGTTGAATTAATTTCTTCGGGTAATTCTGCATACATTACATTCTGCATAATTATGCTATTCTGCAAGTCATGCCACATACCATTCCGCAAACTCATTCCGTCTTTTACCCTCACCGCTTGAACAGCCGTTTCCGTTGGTTTCTTCTTTACGAAAACAACAACTTCTTCGTCTTCTTTGGAATTTTGTCTCGAGAGAGAAAAAGTTTTATTCGTTACAAAATGCGTTTAAATCAAGAGGTTGCTGTACAGGAAATGCTGTGGATCGACTTGCCGCCAGTCGGGTTTGTGTTGTCAGTAGTGAAATTATTCATACCATCAAAGCGCCTTCACTTCACCGCAGTTTGCGAATCTGAATCGAAGAAAAGGGAAGGTACGTACCAGATTTGATCTGCTGATTGAAGGGCCATGTAAAACAACTTTCCTCCTCTAGGCATAACAAGAAGGACCTTTGGGTTTTTGATAAAATAATTTCTTCCTGCGTGTACGAGAGAAGTGGCCGCACATTTCTTCATGACATTGTTGTGATGAGGCCTTCCAAGGGATAGAAGCGACAAGCCACATGGCTCCGAAAACAGGCGACAATCTTCTACCAAACCACCGACAGAAAATGTTGACAGAAAAAGCGGGACAATTTGTGACAGGGACAATTTACTTTCCCTTCCACTTTTTTTTCATTGCGACAGCGACTTTTGTCCCTAACGAAACAAGCGAGGGACAGAGTCGTAAACGAGAGACAAAGCGATGCTAGACCACACCTTGGAACGCCTCTGTAATCGATTTCTGCAGCTCGATTCGAGCTCTTTTTGACCAGTCTTGAAAATTACGACGACTTCCAACCAAGCGTATAAAATAGGCGTAAAAAGTT
Organism: Pachyseris speciosa; assembly: GCA_016490735.1. NCBI lineage: Eukaryota > Metazoa > Cnidaria > Anthozoa > Scleractinia > Pachyseridae > Pachyseris > Pachyseris speciosa. The sequence goes on from JAEMWC010000008.1 coordinate 1,956,127, forward strand.
CCAAGGAGAAACTAATCGTTTCACCTCCTTGAGATCCTCTTTGAGATTTAATGAGAATTAGCCATGTGAAGCTGTCAATGGAGAAAATAACGTCAAAGATTCAGATTGTATTAAACTTGGTAACCAGGTAGCAGGAACAAGGCGGATTAATGGCGGTCGAAAATTGTCAGATATGTTACACTCTAAGAAGTGCACTACTAATTACGCGAATAAATAAGGTATGTGAAAATATGATCGAAGTGGCGCTTTAGGGCGCAGACACTAACTATATAAATAGCGTACCTCAAAAATTCGCTCAATATGATCTCCATCTTCTTTTCTAGGATTTTCGCACAGGTTTTCAGCTGTGATGATTTCCTTTATCTTATCAACTCGCCAAGGTGTTTCTTCATCCATGGCAAGAAATCCATCTACACTATAATCTTAAAGATATGAATTATGGTACACATCATTTTAGTTGACCTCACAGGTAGGTTTGTCACAGGTAGGCTTCGCTCGTCGGGGAACTGCGCTCCGGTTGTATTTGTCGACTCCATCTCCTACTACTCTGAAGACAAACCCAGTCCAAACACACCAGCAAACAACACCCCAAACCAAAGCACCGTGATCGACCATTTGAAGAGAAGGGTGCATGGAGCAAGAGCGATGAAAGGCAAGCGGTCCGCCCAATTTGAGAGAGAGGGGTATGGTGCAAGAGCCATGCAACCAGCGCGGCTATACTCGCAAGACCAAGCTTTTGCGAACGAAATGTTACATTATCTTGAAGAGGTTTGCTTGGAAATGCAAACCTACAAATTTCTGTCGGACGAAGACAAAGCAGCAATAGACTTACAAGCAAAACAGGTTACGAAACATGTTATAAATGGAATTAATCCTTATGATGTTGTTCAAAACTCATCTGTTCTTTTCAAAAACTCCTATTATTTTGCAGTTAAAAAAACGATCTTTTCTTTACTTTACAGATATAGACTTTCTTACTTGTTGGATGGTCTTCCTGTTAATTCCAACGACACAGCAAAACCTCTGAAAAGAGTCGTCGCTGACGAATTTCAGCGAGTCTTGAACGAACTCAAGCGCGACGGGGTTTTACTCCCAGACCAAGCTTCTGCTTCGTGTTAATCGCGTTGCGGGCCAACGAGTGCCTTCATTGTCTCTGTTTCCACGATCTTTTCTTTACTTTACAGATATAGACTTTCTTACTTGTTGGATGGTCTTCCTGTTAATTCCAACGACACAGCAATTGTCGTTGAGATATTTCAGAGGTACAAACCCATTCTGAAAGAAATTGTGGACAATGGGTTTGCTTCAGGTAATAATGGTGCTATTTGGTCATTGTACAAGGTAGTCAGTCAGGCCTATTAGAGAACCGCATCTTCAGGGTAAGATGGAACAGATTGACCAGTGGAAGAGATGCGCTTCGAGATGTGGGCAAAAGGAGTATCTCCAGAGTTGGCTGGAGCAGTTCTCCTGGTCCTTGCAGGAGAAGAAGCCGCTCTCGAAGCAATGGAGAACAAAGAAGAAAAACCCATATTTAAGCCAGAAGTGGTGTGGAATCTTATACCACCAGCAGCCTGACAACCGTATTAGAGAAATGGGTGGGGTGGGTAAGCCATGACAACAGCCGATGTGCTCCGCTTCAATGTCAGAATGGCATTGATTGTGCGCGATTTTTTGTGCCAAGACATGTCGCCCTGGCAATATATCACAAGAACTGCAGATCCCTTTTTCATCGACGAATATGCTCTCTGTTGTTGGATGGTCAGTTATAACATTTCACAAGAAGAAAAAGCGTTTCTCGATAAATGGCTGATCGACGAAGGGTTCTATGACACGGTCTATTGAACAAATGGGTATCAAGAAAAATGAGCGTCGAACGCTTCTTCGTTTGCCGAAAGTTGGTTCAAAGAATCAACAGGTGGCTCAATAAACTGGACAAACTCGATCTCCCCGAGAAGTACGAGCCAGTCCTTTTTGTCCGCTATCTTTTGCAAAAGGAAGACTCCCCCTGGGCGTTTATCAAGAACACCAAAAGCATTCAAAAACATTTTTTGGATTTCGTTCTCAAAACTCTTGTTATTCTCAAACCACCCGAAAGAAAGTTTCTGGAGTGTTGGTTGTACCATGAAAACTTTTGGGGAACGTTGTCAGCCCATTGAATAATGGCGTCCACAATACAGATGGATCTCCTGGCAAGAATCCAACAACTCCCTCCAGAGCTGAAGGAAATAATCCTTCACAAAACAATTCAAGCCCAAATTCAAGACAAAAAAAGGGCGGCTGGGATGGAGTACACAGTGATCTCTTCGATTTTTTCAGTGATGCGCCCTTTTGTAAAATAGAAGGGTGTTATACTTATGGAACAAAATGTGGAAAATGCAACACATGCCGGCGAAATGGGACTTGTTGGGCCTGCTGGTTGAAAAACAGGTACCACCAAGTAGTATGGTCGCCATATGAGGTCGAGGATATTAGAGAAAGGTGGGTAATGGATAACCTGTACCAATGGTTGCCACATTTCTGCTCGCGCTGTGTTGGTGGGTGGTGCCCATCGCAAGCAAAATACAAGGATGGCCAAAACCTCTGAAAAGAGTCGTCGCTGACGAATTTCAGCGAGTCTTAAACGAACTCAAGCGCGACGGGGTTTTACTCCCAGACCAAGCTTCTGCTTCGTGTTAATCGCGTTGCGGGCCAACGAGTGCCTTCATTGTCTCTGTTTCCACGGAATCGCGTCAAGCGATTTGAACATTTTCCGGTCAGCAACATACTTGCACTTTTTTCGTTCTCGCCATACTTCTGTGCATGAAAACTGCAACTGCTGTAATCCACATCGTGCTGCATTGCAACTGCATCGGTGGAGCTACTCAGCGGCTGGAATACTTCCAAGATTTCACCCGTTTCGGGGTCGAAAGTCAACTGATGGTGCAAAGGATTGTAAGGCCCAGTGTACCGATGGCCAGGGAGAGTCCTTCCCCCCTTTCGTGCGGGCAGCTTTCCAATCATGCTGTGAATATCAACCCCGCTTCCAAAATAGTTACGCAGGTTTATTTTTTTTTTTTATTTTTTTTTTTTTCAGAACATCTGCGAACCCACGGTGTTGGGGAATGGCCTTTCCGAGAGCTTTCAAAAACTTGGTGTCAGTTGCAAACTTGGGGACCAACACACGTTGCTAAATAAACCGCGGATCAAACAAACTTCCAATGCCAGCCCCATAACCTTTCCATTTTATCCACGATCCGTAGCTGCGGGTGCCTCCTTGTCTTTTGTAGTCCGCGTATTGGCGTTTGTATTTATAACCATTTCCCGCCCCTCCTTTGCTGAAATTTCAGGACCTTTGAAAAGCTTGGGGTTGGAAACAACATCCCATAACTTTTTGAAATCAACAAAGGTGAAAGGAACAGAAAACCCACGCCCATCCAGGTCTGGCCTGTCTGTTTTTAAGCGGATGTTTGGTCGTACCTTTGTGGAAAGCTGGTTCAACAGCTCGCTGCCCACCTTTTGCAACACAGGTGTTGCCTTGCGGAGCCCGTAGTTGATTGCCCTTTTTTGACGTTGGGGGTTTCTCAGTGCCTCAGAAGCATAATAGCGGCCGGCCTCCACCCCTTTCTTTGCGAGATACGGAACCCCATGGTGAAGAAACAAATCTATCGCCGTTCCAGCAATATCTGTGCCTATTCCTTTGCCCTCTGCATGAGAAGGCCCCGCTAGTTTCCCGATTTCGGAAGGAAGCGGGTTTTTGTTATTCCACAAACAGCACACTTGGCTTTCCCCATTTTTCGGCCGTTTTTGGTCATGACAACCTTTTCAGACCCAGGTACGTTGGCGGTTCTGCGTTTGTCTCGCACAAAATACCAGTCAACCATCAGGATATATTCAGAAAATAATTTTTCACAATCTCTTCATTATCGTGAACATCCTCGGAAAATATTTTGAGAATGTCTTGGCAACTTGTGCCTTTGTTGCGTTCATTCAAGAATAGCAGGCATAAGTACCCACACCTCACACTTCCGATCCAATGGATTTGGTGGTCAACGGAAGATCGGAAAATCTGTTCCGGCTTGACATGAATAGTCATGGCCACATTTTCCTTGGCTGCCTTTGCGAGGCTACGCCTTTGGTCCTCCGTCAGAGCGACTTTGAACGGGTGATACACAGTTGGCATCTTATATCAAAGAAGAAAATTTCCCAACTCACACAACAACGACCAACTCATTCCCAATCTGTTTTGTGATGACTTCTTCCCCATTCAAGACGGTGGCGAACATGCGGTAATCAGCTGTGGCGGCTTGGTTCAAGCGATAGTGCAAAATCAACTTCTTTTCGTCCCCAGTCATGCTTTCTTTTGTCGGTCGAAGATCGAAATAAACAATGGGGTAAAGTGTCGAATAGTTGGCCACATGGGTACCCGTGTTGACATCGTTTCTCCTGTAGCTGTAATCGATCAGGTCGCGCCGTATCCGTATTTGGTCTTCACCATCGTAATCCGTCTCGGGATAAAAGGTCGTGCCGTACTGCAGGCGACAAGTCGAGAGTTTCGCCCCTCTATCAAGATTGAAAGTATGGAAAACGTATGGGTTCGTTGTGGCGGCTTCCAAGTTTGCCACCTTTTGAATGAAAATGAACACATGCTTCACGTTTTTGACCCCAGAGCTTATTGTCCACTGTCCACTGGCATCCCTTTGGTCGGAGCCGGGTATCAATGTTTCCTTCATGTAGCGCCATTGGGTGGGTTTCAGAAAATTTTCGTTCACCATGTTTTTCCCCTCTGGTGTGAACATCAACTTCGGAACCCACAGCTTGAACAACTTGACGACAATCCGGTTGTTGGCGGCTACGGCACCACCGAAAAGCATCTCAGCATCTTTCTGAAGTGTCACATCGAACTGCAGATGCTCCTCGAAGAATTAATAGTTTTTGAGGGGGGTGATGGTTTTAACCGTTTTTTGGGGATCACCCTGTGAAAGAAGCGCGCGAGCTCTGATTCCGAGGTTGGTTGCGTTTCTATCCGTAACAGTTGTGTTGTCGTTGTCAAGATACCAAAACTCATCTTTCGCCACACTTCGGGCGTAGTCGTCAGAAAATTCAAGCAGGTTTCTTATGAAGACGATTTTGTGGACGCCAACAGCCTCGTTAAGGGGTTTTCCTGCGGATTTGATTTTCAAATCCCGAATGAGGGAGAAGGAGCCGTTGACTGGCGCTGAAGCCACATCGGCGGCCACAAAATTTCCGTTGGCCTTCACCTGCAGCTCGTACTCCACCCGGAAATAAGCGTTTTACCAGTCAAGAATGACGTCGCGGTCTTTTACCTCGACCAACCCAGTTTTAATTTGTTCCTGCGCATTTCCCGGCAACCGAAGATCTTGGTTGGGAAGGTATTGAAGGTAGTCCACCTTTTCGAGCAGACGAGGTGTTCTGAACATCGCTCTATTTTAAAAAATTCACAGCTGGTTCTCTAAAATCTGGCTGAGTTTTACCACTGAGTCTGGGGTTGGGGCAGGAACCGTCTTGCGTTTTGCCGTGCGTCTTTGCAGCAGTTGGCGAATTTTTTTGTCGCCCCTTTCAGTTGCCGCCGCGGTCGCGTTTTAGGCAGCCTTTAAGGCAGCCTTTTTCAGTGCCGGCGCGGCCGCCTTCTTGAGTTGTTTGCCAATAGCCGTGAGGGTGTCGCGAACCACACCCGACCCCTTGTGTCTGAAGCGGTACCGACCAACACGGGGGTCCCAGAATTTCGTCCACTCACTCACGCGATTCATATATTCCTCATGGAGAAATTCACCGGACTTCTCGGATCATGAGATCCACAGCCACATCTGCGTCGTTGAGGTCAAGAATGTTGTTCAGCCCGTCGGTTTCTTTGATTTTTATCGAGTTGATTAGAGATTTGTTGACAGGATGAAACTTTGGGCGGAGGGGTTCTTTCGTGAAAGGGTAGGTCACCTCGAGGTTGGCCGTTGAAAAGGTGAACAAAACATCATTTGGAATGTCGTCCGCCCGCCGCGAGATCAAGTCGCAATGGAGAAACACCTAATCGACACTTCGAGAAATGTCGGGAATTTTGTCCCCCATGAAGGTTGTGGCGCCTTTCAAAACCTGTTTGTCGAAGCCCAGCAGTTTTCCAAAATCGCCAATCGTGAGGTCAAGTTCGTACCCAGTGGCCACCCCAATCACAACCCGGGTAATGGCGTAATCGAAGAACAGGTTGAAGACGTGCTTTTTCTCTGCCGCGGTGGGGTCCACAAAGCCGCTGTGTGTTTGCAAAACGCGATTGAGGTCTGTGTAGTCGTACATCCCATCGGGGATGGTCAATGTTTTCCAAGTTTCCCCCGTCTTTCGCCATTTCAATGTGTTGTTGTTGTTGTATTTGGCCGCGACGTTGTACCAGGAATAGCACATGGTTATGAGGCTGTCGAGCGCCGCTTCGTAGTTTTGGCTGCTGTCGAGCCGGATTGGTGGGTCGAAGTCGTAGGACTTTTGGTTGGCCCCATTTCGCTGCAGCTTCGCGAGACTCGAGTCGAGCAGCAGGTGAAACATTTCACCGTATGTAGTCGTTGAAAATTTTGCGGGCCTGAAATTCGTTGATGGCGCCGAGCTGAAGGAGTTTGTGCACCAGTGCAGAAACCTGTTTGCGGAGCTTCGACGAAGAGTTGCCGGCCTTCAGTGAACCGAGACCCACATACAATCAGTGGATCATTTTGTCGGCGGTCTCCCCAAGCCCGCTACCCTCCGTTTCCCATTCGTACCCATCGTATTCAGGATCCTCATCGTCCTCCTCCTCCTCCAACCCTTCAATCACAGCCCGTCGTTCCAAAATGGCCCGTCCCAAATCCGAGGCGGGCCGAGGTCTTGTTTGTTTCGGCGGGGCTCGTTTCAAACCCCTTTTCCCCGCTTGCAGCTGTTCTGGTGAAACACCCTCCTGCCTTGGAGCAGGCCGCTTCCCTCTTCGGCGGTCATAAATCTCTTCTTGTACTTTTCGAAGATCCGCCAGTGAGAACCCATGGAATGGGTTTAACTCTGTAATTGGGGTCGTCCCCATACTTCAAGAGGAGTTGATTTACTATTTGCATTTGAATGAATTCACTCATTCCTTCAAGCAGGCTGGGTACCACCGGTTCCTCCCACGTTTGGCGCTGCGGGGGTGGAGGTGGAAGAGGAGCTTCATCATCCCCATCAACTGGTGATGGTGGTGGTGTCGGTGGAGGAAGAAAAAAATCATCTTCCTGCCCCTCTTCGTGGGTTAGCGGCGGCGTTTCAGCCTCCGGCCTGAGATCACCCCAATCAAACGGGTTGATTCGGTCGAACTCATTTATTTCGTAGTCGGGGCCGACCTCCTCTGCCGCGGGCGCTGGCAAATCTCGGTCCAACCTCCCTGTGACTGGTTTCAAAAGTTTTTCAGCTTCGATCTGGCCGACCTCCCTTGCGATTCGGTTTGTTTTGTATGCCCGCCGGATCCCCTGCTCCTGTTTCTCAACTTCGGCTTCAGCCTCTGCCTGTTGCCTCCACTTTTTCAAAGACATGGTTCACGCCTTGTATGTTAAGAGGAAGAAAAAATGCGGATCCCAAATTATGATCCCGAGATCGCTGCCACAAACGGTTTCCAACAGGGGCACCCCTCCATGCCCACAGATACTTTTAGGATGTTTATCTGCTGGCCGAGCGACTCCGGCAAGACGAACATCCTGCTTCACATGCTCTTTGAGCTGTTGGAGTTCGACAAAGTATTTCTCTTTTCGAAAAACCTCCACCAGCACAAGTATCAAGCGCTCTTGCCGGACTTTGCTGAAAACGTCCATCCCGAGGTGGGGTACGAGGTCATTGAGGCAGCCGGCGACGAAATAATCCCACTGGAAGAACTCCCACCCGACAACCAAAAAATCGTCGTGTTCGACGAATTGGTGTGCGAAAAGAACCAAAACGACATCATCAACTATTTCATCAACGGCCGGCACAGGAACTGCAGCGTCATTTATCTCAAACAAACATATTACAAGGTCCCCAAAAACATCCGGGACAACTGCAGCCATTTTTGTCTGTTCCGTTTCCTCCCGAGGGAAAACAAACGAATCGCCGACGAGCTGGGCGTACCCCACGACCTGCTGGACCGCGCCACCGACGAGAAGTATTCCTTCTTTTACTTCGACAAACCGCAAAAGCTGATGAAGAAAAATTTCGACGAAACAATATGATGGGGATGTTCGCCATGCGACGTGGAACTTTCGGAACTTTCGGACATTTCGCGGCGGCAGCGGGGGTGTGGACGGAGGCTTTTCTGCAGCGAGACGGGAGCACGCCAATGACGGGCCCTCTTCACGCGGGTGGGCACGAGATTGAGAATCTGGGCCCGCCAAGCCGGCCCGCTCGATGCAGTCAACGAAAGTTATGTTACAGCCACTTTGCCCAACTCGACGGAAGCGCCCCGATGACGGGCAACATTGACATGGGGGAGCATCTGATCACAAAAATGGGCTATCCCAAAGACATCCTCGATGCCACAAACAAAAGCTATGTCGAATCGGAAATTGCCCTTTGTTTGAAACGGGATGGAACGAACCCAGCGTGGGGAGATTTAAACATGAATGGGTATGCCATCCAATAATTGAAAGACGCCAATTCCAGCACGCCTGCCGACAACGCCGTCGACAAAAAATACGTGGACCAAGAAGTGCGAACCAAATTCGACGCAATCGCGCAAACAGTCGTGAACATAAACGACAACGCAATCGCGAATCTTGCGATCCCCTTTGGCCAGAAAGACGCGGTTAACAAGCGATATGTCGACGAGTACTTTCTCCGAAGAGATGGTTCAACTACAATGTATGGGTACATATGAATGTTGTGCCGCGTAGCCCTAGGAACACAAATAGTGGAACAGAGAATTAACTCTGAGGTGTAAATTAAAGTGCTACTTAAACCCATGAATAACCCACTGGGCGTTAGCCCTAGTAAAGGGAAACAGGGAACCACACGAGGCAAAGAAAAAATCTTTTGACCTCGGTGGGAATCGAACCCACGACCTCCGGATTAGATCTACCGTTACTCTGCCGACTGAGCTACAAGGTCGCACAGAGAAAGTCGGGGACGATTTTAGATGGTGAATCGCGGCAAAGAGAAAGTAAGGGTACATATGAATGTTGTGCCGCGTAGCACTAGGAACACAAATAGTGGAACAGAGAATTAACTCTGAAGTGTAAATTAAAGTGCTAGTCGATTCCCACCGAGGTCAAAAGATTTTTTCTTTGCCTCGTGTGGTTCCCTGTTTCCCTTTACTAGGGCTAACGCCCAGTGGGTTATTCATGGGTTTAAGTAGCACTTTAATTTACACCTCAGAGTTAATTCTCTGTTCCACTACAATGTATGGGGATCTGTCGATGGCTGGCAAAAAAGTGACAAATGTGGGGGATGTGGCGAAAGAGGATGATGCAGTGAATTGGAGGGTTTTGAATCGAGCTTCGTAGGCCATCAGAGCGGCGGCCTTGTTGTTGAACGGAACAAACGCGATGGCAGCAGACTTGAAACTTGGGGGAAACAAGGTGATTGATTTGGCCGAACCTTTGGTGGAAACGGACGCCGCCAACAAAACATATGTCGACGAGACGCACGTGGATACCTCCGACCCACAAGCAAACCCCTTCCAGTATCTGATGAATTATGTCGATGAATCTTCGAGTGAAAACAACATCACAATTTTGAACATTTCCCCCTTTTCCTGTTCCCCCATCCAGTCAACAAAAAAGCATACCTTTTCACGTTGATCAAGGACACAGATGGAAACAACCAATACTGCTCGGGCATTGAGTTCAATCTCTTTTCACTTCCCATTGGGTACCACACATTTGTTGTCCAATTCTTTCCTCCAGAGATGCTAAATGTCAGTGTGTCTGCAAGCGCAACCACTTTGTCGATAAGGGGACAAGCTTCGAAAAGCTTTCCGGCCGTCGGATTGTTTGGTGGTTATGTCAAAACCTTGGTGCGATTTGACCGTTGGCAAAGCTCCCCCCCCCCCCCCCTCCCCCCCATCTACATATTCCTCGATTTGCATGGAGAAACGACAAACACTTCGCCAACAGGCAGAACGGTGGTGTATGGTGTGGAAGGCCTGGTTTCAAACGCGTGATCGAGTGTATTTTATCATGTTTCAGAATTGAGGAGTTTATTAATTTTCAAGCTGGGAAGCCGAGATTGGTAAATGACCTGGATTTGGGTGGAAGAAAAATACTAAGTGGTCAAACGCCGTTGATTGCTTATGAGCAAGGTAAAATAAAATTTCTCCGGCCGTTTCACGTTTCTGAAAGAACAACGATTCTGTTGGAAAGCGACATCGTAACGGGAACCGGAACTGGTGGACCAAGCTTCACCAACCCGTGGCAATTTATCCTTCTTTCAAGGTTTTGGCAGCCTTGTACCGCATTTTCAAAGATATTTAATGTGACCTTGACTTCTTTTCAGCAGCACGCTGCCACACTACATCGATTTGGAAATACGTTGTGTTGTGGGTAGTTTTACTAGCCCAAAAAATAAATTTTACCGCTTTGGAGCTGGAAGTCTAGCACAGACAATAAATGTAAATTATATAATAGAGGACGATTGCAGGCATATTGCGTTTTATCTGCGGAACTTGAACCAAAACACCAGGGTAAAGCTGAAAGTAACTTTCGAAACGTAAAAATGTCCGTGCTATAGTATAATGCGGTTGCCAAAACACAGTAAGCCGCGATCTCCCCCACATCTTTGACCAAACATCTTTGACTTCAACCACATCGAACCGTCTCTTCCGAAGGACACAGTCAATGTTGAAGCGTCTCTTTGCTTTTTACCAGAAGAAACATTGGGGCTACGAATGGCTTTTCCGGACGTTTCAGCGTAGAAATTTGCTTTGCAATGTTGTTGCGCGAAAAGCTGTTTTGACTGGAGATGTTGCTGGAGGAGTTACTCTCCAACCCGCTGCCATTGCTGGTCTGACCGCGTTCGGGGCTGTTGTCAAAATTATAGAGACGGCGAAGAAATACGACAGAAAGGCCGAAAAAGCCAACTTCGCCCGAGTGGAGTACAAAAAAATATTAGACGACATCCGGTTTTATCTCCGGGGAGAACATTTCGATGCAAAGGAGTTTTTCGACAAGCTGAAAATGATCGAAGACTTCGTTTACGACCACTGCATGGAAATCCCCGAGAAACTGCAGGCGAAGTATGCCAAATGCTTCGTCGCGGAATGCTAAATGGTGTTTAAACCCCACCACCATCTGTCGAACCTTTCTTTCGCCCGGCGACGCGTTGCTGGGTGCATTTTTTCGACAACAGGAAAGAGGTTCTTGAAAATTTCTTTTTTGCACGGCCAAACACTTTCTGGAACCGCTTCAAAGTAATCGAACAGAAAGCAAACGTAGTTTCCCGATATGGGGAAAACATACTCTCTGAAATTGTGGATGAGGTTTCCCAAAACCTTCCACCGCGAAAGGTCGTCGAGTTCCCGCCTGGTGTTGACAGCGTCAAATATTTCGTGTTTCTTCAAAACCTTGCGAAGATTGGTGTATGAAACGGAGTTGGTTGCCCACCCCACCTCCTGCCTGGTTTTGTTTGGGGTAGTGAGCTCCTCCACTTTCCCACATTGGCAGCACACAAGCTCGAAACCAACAAAATCCTTTTTCATTCTTTTGCCACAACATTCTTTGACGCCTGCAATTGTCATTTCCTCCTCATGGTCGTCGGTTGGAATGACGAGCTCTTCGGGTTTTCCACAGCGCCGGCATACTTGATACCCGAAACCGAAACCATCCTTGATCATTCCTTCGTCACAACACACCATCTTCTCCACTGTTGTATATGTTTAAATGGAAAAGCGCCTTGCAAAAATTTACTATAGCCCGCAAGGTTATTGGAAAGGGTTTCCCGCGGTGAAAAAGTTGGCCCAAGGTGCAAAGGTTTCGGAACCTGTGGCCAAACAATGGTTGGAAAAGGCAGGCGCTTTGGCAGATCTTTCTTCCCGCGCCGCGGCGAATTCCTCGGCCGAAGTTTGACGTGCCAACACCTAACGCGGTGCACCAAGCTGATCTTCTGTTCATGCCGCACGACGGAGTGGGAAGAAAGACTTTCAAATACGCGCTGACTGTGGTCGACGTGGCCAGCCACTTCAAGGCAGCTGAGCCTCTGGCCTCGAAAAATTCTGACGAGGTGGCTTGGGTTTTGGAAAGGATTTACAAACGTGGGCCTCTCAGATGGCCAAAGCTGCTGCAGGTGGATCCTGGGTGAGAGTTCATGGGTGCTGTTTCCAGAGAGATTGAGAAGCATGGAACAAAAATTCGCCGTGGACATGTGGAAGTGCACCGTGACCAGGCAATCGTGGAACGTTTCAACCACATTCTCGCCGAGCGTCTGTTTGGGCACCAGTATGCTGTCAAGGTGCTTCTGCCAGAGGGAGAACGGTCTGATGTGTGAGTGGTAGGACTTCCCAGGGTTGTGGCTGCTCTCAACAACCAAACCACCTGTCTGACCGGGTTGAAACCCGCAGATGCGATCCGGGACAGATCTGTTTTTGCACAGCCTGCAACTCCGTATTTCAGACCTGTTGGAATGGCCGAAAAAGTCCTCCCTGCAGGTGTTGAAGTGCGCTATTTGTTTCAGCCTGGCGAGTTGGAAGATTAAGGTGGTGCAAGAAGAGTCACAAATCCTGTTTGGTCTTTGAAAGTGTTTGAGGTTGCAAGGGCCATGGTGAAGCCCGACCAACCTGTGATGTATTGGCTTTCCAATGGGCCGAAGCGCAGTTTTATTCAGGAAGAGTTGATGTTTGTTCCACCGAACACCGAGCTTCCTCCTTCCAAGCCTGGCTAGATGTGGTATTCGATGGGTTCGGTGTGGATTCCATCTGGCAGCACCCATCGTTTGTCATAAAACGCGCTCAGACCCAGCTTCTGCTGCACATAAGTTACCATCCTTCCCTCTCTCACGCGGAAGCCTTTGTTCGTTGCCATATCTTTTCGTCCCTCGAGTGCATTCTTGAAACGCCCCCAAGTGACTTTGTTTTGCCTCTGGTTCATCCCTTTTGTGCTGAACTTACTTTTGCCCCCGTCGGTATCCACAAAGTAAAACTTCGAGCAGAGCGCGATCATTCTGTTTCCCTCAAACTCCAGCTTGAACAATCCAGGGGTGCGGCTGCTCCACCTGTCCCAGGCAAGCCACTGATTTTTTCTGCCTCGAATTGGGCTCTCATCTCTGGTTTCACAACGTCTTCCAGCATTTCGCCAGAGATCACCATGTAGTTGCTGTCCGTGTCCATCTGGATCAACTCGAAGTCGCGGCGGTCCACAAACTTGTCCACGAAGTCGTAGTAAAACTCGAGCATTCGAAGCTTGGCCGGCTGGTACACCGCGATTCCAACTTGGAACGGCCTTCGAATTTCGATGTTCTGCTTCCGGCTTTCCAGTTGGTACGCCTCCCCGATTTCCTCGAGATCTGAGAAGAAAGCGCTTCGCAGGGCTCCGTCGACAACCATTTCATCCTTCGTGAAGACAGTGTTTGTTTGGCGCTCCACAGCTTCAATCATTTTTCCGTAAGCGCTGTTGCCCAAGAGTTTGAACACATCTGCCAACAGCGCCTTGCTTTTGTCTGTGTCCCCTGTTCGACGAGCTTCTGTTACTTGCTCCACAAACCAGGTGAAGATCTTCTTTCGCCTGTAATTGATTGTTCGGTGAATTGCTGTGATCTCCACTCCGTGGTCAACGTACCAACGGAGGAGTGGGGCAAAGACCAACATTTTTTCCGCAGACAGGGCTCCCACCAACTTTCTCCCATCCCCACGGCTTCTGCCGGCTTCTGAGATACTCCATCATGTTGTCTGGCACTGCTTCATCTGGCACCTGCTTGTTGATGAAGAAAGGGCACATCTCCTCGAACTTGGGGACCAGCGCTTCTGGCACTTTCAGATCAACTTCTGCGAAACCAAACCACCTTCGCTCTTGCAAATATTTGAGAAACTTGCTGACCTTTTGTGCTTCGGGAACAAGAATTATGATTTCCTTCCCGCAGGGTATGTCTTGAAGCATTGTTGACAAATACAGGGCATTCGCATCGTATCCCAAGATTTTTCCACAAGGTTTGGGTTCGTCAACTTGGTGGGACCTTATTTTTGAGACTCCGACTTCGTGATGTGGGGTACCAACCACCGCTCCTTTTAACAAGTCATAAGCCTCTTTGCAGGGGCTCCACAACTCTGCTCCACGCTCAATCGTCCCTCGCAGAAGATAATGCTGACTGCCTCCTGGGATGCTTACTGCGTCTTTCAAGATGTCGATTCCTTTTCAGTGTAGAAGGCTCGCATTTTGTCCAACGCTTCAAGCCCCGGCGCAACATCCAGATTGTTGTAGTAGCGCAGCCAGTCTTCAAAGGTCTTCATTCCCTTTTCTTCGAACAGACGAACACAACCTCTCCATTCCCTCCTCGTCAGCACTCACTCACCTCTCAGAGATGGATACCACTCGGGGTGATCTGGCAAACCGGGCTAGTCAAGCTTGTCTGGGCTGTCGAACCACTCATAGGGAAACCATGACTTGGTATTTTCACAACCATACGCCCCCACCCATTTATCGTAGCTGGTTCCTGGGCCCAAATAGTTGATTATGTCAAGGAAGCGGAATCCAGGTGGAAGCATATACATCAGTTTGTTTGCGTCTTTGGCAACTTTCACACGTTTTGATCTGTCAGCGAAGAAGCCCGCCAAATGCTCTTTCACAAGATTCAAATCGTAGCGACCAGAGTTGAACCCAAGCACGGGAACATCATTGCACCACCCCGCAACCAAAGCTTGTTGTTTCTTGGGGAGCAGATTAAAGGTTTCTGGAAAGAAAACCTTTCTGACTTCATCCCTGATTCTTTTTCCCCGCCGCACAACCTCTTCCACAAACTTGCGGATCAGCCCCTTTGGATCTCTGTCGCAGATGTGAGTTGGTTCGCGGTCGAGTGTGTCCCCGATTGAGAAGCAGATTGGTTTGTGCACATTTTGAATGTGGAGTGTGGGTGTTGGATCCTTTCTCTTTGTTTTGTCCCCATACGCCTCGAAGTCGAAGATTGCGTGGGGGTAGGTTCTTGTGAAAACTGGGGGAAGGGGTTCTTGTGTTTTGGAATGTCCCGCAGCCAGTCTTCAGCATCAGAACGGTGGTTAATCCAACGGGAATTCTCCCGATTATTATAAAATAACATCAGAGAGCCGTCGTGAATGTTTCTCAACCAATACGAATAAGAATAACGAATGTAAAAGGAGCTGTTGGCTTCTTCGTTGATTTTGTTCATAAACGTTTGTGTCTTGTCTGAATAAATGTCGTTGGTAATCCTCCATGCAATGAAACGACGACCAGTTTGGGTTTCCACCCCTTCATGTTCTGGGGCACTAAACAAAGTTGCAAGCATTGTTTGGTAATTTGTTTTTGGGTCTGTTCTCGTGGGAGGGAACAGAGGGTCAAACGCCAAAATATCTTGCTGTGATGCGGCTGCCATGGCGGGGCTATATTTATGGGGTGATTTTTTCCGAGGGGCTGGGACTGGCGGCCGCTTTCTGCGGGGTGCTGGGATTGGTCGCTGCGATGGTTGTGGGTTTCCCACTTGCGCCGCCGCCGCCGCTCTTGCCCCATACCCCTCTCTCTCTAATTGGGCGGACCGCTTGCCTTTCATCGCTCTTGCTCCATGCACCCTTCTCTTCAAATGGTCGACCCCGGTGCTTGGTTGCTTTATTGATTTGGTTTGGGGTGTTGTTTGCTGGTGTGTTTGGACTGGGTTTGTCTTCAGAGTAGTAGGAGATGGAGTCGACAAATACAACCGGGGCGCAGTTCCCCGACGAGCGAAGCAAGGAGGGAGGCTGCGCGGAGGTGGTATTTGTCGACTCCATCTCCTACTACTGTATGATTTTTATAGCGTTGGCAAATTAACAATCATGGATCTTGACATTTAACTCTCAAAAAATAATTCCATTTATCTTCTCGGTGGCCGTCCTGTGTGATAGCGCCTCTACAAAGTAATAAGGATATATCTATCCCACCTTCCTGAACAAAGAACCGGATCGTAACATAACATAAAATGAAATGAAAATAAAATTTGCTAGCCAATCCGTTTACAATCAAAAACGTTTTTGAGCGACCGTGGATACTTTTTCATAGGAAGTAAGTTGAAGGCCAGGGACTTCATTTTCCTTAACATTGACGCTCCTCCTACCTTCAGCTCCTTTTTCTTCGCCTTTTGTCTTTTTTTCTTTGGAAAACAACAAATAAAAATATCTCACGGAATAAAAAAAAGGAAAATACTGTTGTGAACCTGCTCTTAGAATATAACCTCTACTTGGCATCAGCTCTCTGCTATGTTCTTCCCTTTTCCTCCGGCCATGGGGTGAAGTGGTTACAATTATTTTAAGGGGAACCAGAGGCGCTATAAAATTGATACCTCAAAATTGCTCCTAATCTCTCACAGAATCCAGATAAATATGTAAACTCTTAAAGACCGCAACGTTTTCCCGAAAATCGTGCCTTGCGAGTTGACCGGTCGCCGCCATCTTGGAATACGCAATGATCTATGGGATTGATGACGTTTTACGGCTCCCTGGCTCCCCAAATCTTCTTCCAGTTGTTCTGATATACGAAGCCTTTTATCCCGGCGCCAGAATATTCTCCTGAGGAAGAGCAACCGGGAGATGACAGTGGCCAGGAAAATCTGATGAATTTATCGAATTAGAAATTTAAAAAAATGGAAGAAGTCGTGTGCTTATCTTACTTGTGGTCTTTAGAAATGCCCACCGAAATGGCATGTGTGCGCTGTTTCAAATAAAAAAATTCTCGGAAAGATGACCGAATGAAACGTTTCAACCAACTGAGTGGGTATCTATCGGTAATATGATGTATGTTATTCTTAAAGTCCAGCGTTTTGGGGATCTTATAACAACATTTTGACACCGTTTATAGACCGCTCGGTAGGATCATGCTTTAGGTCTTTTTGTCATTGCTACCCATTGAGCTTGCAGTCAATGGATTAATAACCTTACATGGACACATCGCGGCAATCTAACGCACCGCACAGCCTTGATCCTTTTTTCTTTCAGTTTTTCATCGTATGGAAATTTATGAACACTATTTTTTTCTTGCCTTTTGTCGTGTGAATACAGCCGTACGCGCTATACTTTAGCGTGTTTTTGCCAAAAGAAACACGACAAATTGTTCAAAAAATCTCCAACGGGGAGCCGTAAAACGTAATCAATCCCATAGATCATTACGTATTTCAAGATGGCGGCCACCGATGAACTCTCTAGGCTAAAAGCGCGAAATTTGAAGTCAATTTTTAATTGGAAAATAGTTGCGATCTATAGCATTCTGCAGGCAGTGAATACGTAAAGCTTGTGGGATGTGGCTGGAATGACAAGGATACCTCACAAATTAATGTGATCTGATGCTTTAGTGTCAATTTTTGCTTTGGTAGAATTAAGGAGTAATGCCCGCTACCATGTGGTGTTAGTGCCCTTAGAGTGGCTTCAGCCTACCAGATGACATTAATTTGTGAGGTATCCTTATAACATTCTACATATTTATTTGGATTTGACGAAAGGTTTGGGAGTCCATATACTTTCCTGATGAATTCTGATTAAAAGCTAATCTCGCAAAGGTACAATAGAATGTTTTATACCATGCCATAGAAAATACAGCCAATCAGAATGCAGGAAAGCCGTTGTATATTCGTCAATATTACACCGAACCTTCCTATCGATCAGTGCAATTCAACGGTATTACACCCACCTTCCCATCGTGCGTTGAGATTCCCGCTCATGCTGGCCTCGCTGGCCGCTGTATTTTCTATGGCATGGTATAAAATAGTTATGCAATCCTTTCTCGTGGTATACTGTGGAATATCCTACTCGTCACTTGTATTTTCTTTGCATACACACTCGCCTAAAGGCTCGTGTGTATACCAAGAAAATACAAGTGACTCGTGGGATATTCCACGGTATACCACTCGAAAGAGTTGCATAACTAGTATGTATTATATGTAGAGTGGGTCATTTCGTTACATTTAAGGCGAGTCCGGATTATTAGAATAAGCATTAAATTGGGTAATGATTACATGAGGCGTTTAATGTATTACATTTAAAGTGGTTATTCGTGTAATTTTGTTGTAACATTTAGCGATGACACAGTTGAAAAAGTGAAAACGAATGCTTCCTACTTTACCGCATACGCATTCGAAGGGTACCGTCTATATCCGTTAAAGGGAACCTCCTCTATTACAAGAAATTGACCCTAAACTGTTGGAAATAGTTACTAGATTCCAGCTTTTGTTTTAAAACGTGTTTACATGTATTTAAATATACAAAAAAATCGATATCGTCATCGCCTATTTTTTGCTTTTAAATGTCCCAAGCGCGGCCATTTTGGATTTCATGACGTGTAACGTTTGCGCTATTATTTAACACAAAGGATTTTCTGCTTCATTTGCTTCCTGACAATATATAGCTGCAACCAATAGACGTCACAAAATCAAATGGCGGCGCCCGGGAAATTTAAAAGTTAAAAAAGGCGTTAATGATACCCATTTTTGTGCACTTTAAATGCTATTCCCACGTTTTAAACTAAATTCTGGAAACTAGTAATTATTTACAACAATTTAGGGTCAATTTTTAGTTAGAGTGGGGGTTCCCTTTAACTTTGCTGTGGTAATAATTAGAAAGCTTCGTACCTGCTCCTGTCGAATCGAGAAAATTCAAAGACCGGTGAAACCATTTTTTGGTGTGCACTCCTATAATTAAAAACACAAAAAGGATTGTTTCTTTACTACCGTTTTCTTTTCACGACGATGTTTCCTGGCTGTCGCACAGCTTGATCTTTTATGCACTACGAGCTACATTAAAATTTATTTGTCAAGC
>JAEMWC010000008.1:1987500-2007500 GCA_016490735.1 Pachyseris speciosa
TATGCCTTGAAATTTGAGTTTAGAAAGATCAAAGAACTTACCATTAAATATACAGTCAAACCAAACATTGTTGCAATTTTTTTCAGTATGTTTCATATTGGATAATAATCCAATATGAAACATACTAAAAACTAAGAGGTGAAATTTAAACGCAGCCCAAAGCTAACCTAATTAAATTAAGTCGAATACTTAATTGTCTCCTACAAGTCACCTCTGATTTGAGATTGACACTAAAAATTAAGAGGTAAAATTTAAATACATTCCAAAGCTAAGCTAATTAAATTACAAACTTGTCACTCACAAGTTACATCTGATTTAAAATGGACGCAAATAATGTAATAGATAGGACTTTAAACTGCTTAAAGAAGGTGCGTGCATGATGTTCGATGGAATACTATTCCAGTCTGTGATGTAGCGATTAATAAAGAAAAGCTGAAGGCCATATATATATTTAGCCAGGCCAAGCCTAAAATCGGAGCTGCACACTAAGTTTACAATAGATTAATAATTTATAAACGCCTACTTACATAATGTAAAATTCACATTCATTATTGAAAAATGTACAACATTACTGAGAAAATGCAACTGGCTAATTGCATATATTTATTGCACGCGCAAGAACTAAAAACTCCTATTAACAATAATTCATGGCATTGCGTTTGATAAAACTGTTCTGGAATCTCTTTGTCTTACATTTGTGCACCCTAAAACTTATGCTTCTTTCTAAGCTCTCTTGTTGGAAAGTTTAGAGGTGGCAAAAGATGCTGTTACTTGTGCGAGTTATTGTTGACAATTTCATCAAACAGTTTCTTGATCAAAGATTTTCTGCGATCGAACAGAGAGTCAAGATTTGTTGCTAATAGAGCTTGCGTGTACGAGAGAACAGGAGAAATAATGCGGAGTGCCCTTTTTACATGTAATGTAGCTATTCCTAGTTTGCTTTAATTGTAATCAATTTTAGCGAGAGATTAAATGAAGAGCCACCTGGTGGAAATACTGTTTACTTTACTTCGGTTTCCTCTCACGGGTGAAAACCATTTCGGGGATTAGACAGAGGTAGGAAACCGAAGTGGAACACACAATCAGACTCAATTCGCGCGAAAGTGTTATTTTTGTTTAGAACATTTCATTGTGCGCGCACCAATTCGTTGGCTGACGTTATAAACAACCACTTAATTTAAACTTGAAACGACCGTTACATTTATCACTTCAAAATGAAATAAAGATGACTTCGAAAAGTCGTGTAATATCGCTAATTTTTGTAATCAAATAAAACGATTCTCTGGAAATGATGTTAATTGCTTTAAGGATATCTACAGAGAAAGGTGAAGCAAGAAGCGTAAATTCTCACAAAATAAGCTACATTAAAATTTTTTTTTTTTTTTGTATCATTATACTTTTGACCATCTTC
This sequence comes from Pachyseris speciosa, assembly GCA_016490735.1. Taxonomy (NCBI): domain Eukaryota; kingdom Metazoa; phylum Cnidaria; class Anthozoa; order Scleractinia; family Pachyseridae; genus Pachyseris; species Pachyseris speciosa. The sequence continues at coordinate 1,988,912 of JAEMWC010000008.1, forward strand.
ACATTTCGGGTACACTGTAACGCTAGTGTGACACCTGACGACCTGTTATTAGTTCCTGTGAACCTTTACAAGGACAATTTGGACAAGCTGGATTCCTTAGTACGATAAGGAATGGACTTAATATAACAGATTTTGATGCTGCCTAACCTAAATATCGGTAACATGAATTGTTTTATTTTTATTTTATTTCATTTTATTTTATTAGCTTCGCCAGAGACCTGGCAGGGACACTACAACAGCGTGAGCCAATTACTGTAGGCCCGTAAGTGCAAATCCCTTCCCCGTAACCACATTCTAGTAGAGATAGACCACCACACCGGGGACTACGTCCCCTACTCTCTTCAAACAGTGCGTGGGGTCTTTAACGTCCCTCAGAATCAATTATGAAGAGTTGTGAGACGGGGCCTACGGTTTATCGTCCTTATCCGAGAAGACTAGAAAGTGTAACCATTTGCAGATATCATTACAAAGGCAGCACTTTCTCATCAATTATTTAAAGACCCTGAGTGTTGGTTCGGCCGGGGTTTGAACCCGCGACCTCCCGCACGGTAGTTCGGTACTCTACCACTGAGCTAACCGGTCGGCGTTAACTGCATTAACTGCGTTAACTGCACTTAAAACTATTTGATCACCTCTGCATCATTATGATTTGTTTTATTCCCTGGTTTGGTCACATAAACTCATATATCATCTACTTTAATCAATATGCTGCTTGGTCGTAACACTAACGAGTGAAAACAGATCGAACAACTTAATTTAGCAGGCAGGTTTGAACCGTTGTGAAAAGCCTCCTTGTATTTAAGAGAAATTGCTCCAATACTGATGTCTTGTTAAAGAACGTTTCGCAAGGAAAGGCACAGTAAAGCAGGCGAAAGGGCGATACAATGATTAACTCGAAACAATAAAGTATACAAACTGCAGCGTCATGGAAAGGACAGGAACACAAACCAGTGAACCAATAAACCACAAATAGCCCGAAACACTTTTTACGATTGAAAAGTAGAGCGAAATGTTTCACAGTGAAATGCTATAGATTGAGTGAGGTACATATCTTTGCATTTTCCTGAGAAAGATTGATTGGACTGAAATACAACGGCAACTTGCAAAGGACGGGAATTGCTAAAAAATATAACTCTTCAAACAATTCATCCCAAACAGACTGAATAGAATAAATACAAAGCACTTTTCTGGTTGAAATTCATCTGTTGTCGTTCGACACATCAAACTAACTTATCTGCACTCTTTAAAAGCCAAGGTCTACTACTATTAAACTACATTAGTTTAAGGCAAGAGTAATCCAGTCAAAATGTAAAATGTTCTTCCCGTCATCAAAACGTATGCGACAGCCCAAGAAGGCAAACAAAAGGGTCTTGGAATTTTTTTTGAGAGTGGCAATGAGGAGCCATGAATATGACGTGTGAAGTCTGTAACTTGTATAGTTCACAGTCTGATTTAAGGGACAGAAAAACATGCCACTGAACCAAAGAACTATCAAGACGACAAAGGAAACACCGGCAATAATCATCCTTAAACACGATTTCGATTAGCGGGACAGCGACATCTCCAGAAATCGATTACCCAGGATATGTGTGGTCTTTTCATAGACAAGAAATAAAAATATTGTGAGGTTTAGTGCAAATTGATTGAATAAAATGTCGAAAATTATTTCTAATGTCATGGAAACACAGCTTTTCAACTGTGCATAATAACGGGAAAAATGTCCGGAAATGACGTCATTTGTTTTGAAGATAGTAGAGCGGATCGTTATTTTTTTTTTTATCGGAGCAAACAAGGTACGATAATCCTTATAAGTTGTCTAAACACATCAAAGAACTGTTGTGCTTAATATATATGAGATAAGAAGCCGTGATTCAGCCGAGAGTTATTGCACACTGATAGCTCAGTTCACGTAAGGCGCACACGTGATTTGAACGTATACCATGTCTGCCAGTGTTTGTTATCGAGTTGCTGTCCTGACACGTGATTTTAAACTAGTTTCTTCTTTCTTCAACAAATTTCACCTATTCCTTCGTTGGCGCTTACAGCGACTGAGTAACCCAGGGTAATAAAAAGGCGCCACCATCGATAAATAGCAAAACAGTCAAGGCTGGTTATATATTTAGAGTGCAATATTTCTAAAGCAAAGCCTTTCTTGATTACTGTCTTGAGGTTAGATCTTCTACTGCAAGATCCAGCTCTTCTATTTTGCAACAGTATGGCCTCCAGTGCGTTATCTCATGTTATTTCCTACTTTTATCGACCAATTTACCTCTCAGAAAAAGGAACGAATAACTTTTCTAACGTGACATGTAATCAAAGAAAACTCATGACAACTTAACTCGAATTTCTGAAGCGATTAAGAAATTAGCTTCCGAAAAGATATTCGCGACGATACCGAAACTGTTGGATGTCTGTACTTTTTTGGAGTATATCTGAAACTTATCTCCTTAAAAGCACTGCGTAAACATTTTTTTCCATATTTGTCCGATTACAATAAAAAAATAGATGACCATAAAAGGCAATTTAGACCTGCAAGCTACACCACCACTACTGAAGACGATTGTAGGGAAACAAATAATAATTTGATGGGTTTTAAAGTCTAGAAATTTTTACTTTAGCGAAGTGGAAGTTTGGCAAAAACGACTGACACACTAAACTCGATAGCTAAATCAGTGAACAGGTTCTTGATTATAGTTTTAACGATGATGAACTCAGCTTATGCATTACCAATTATCTGGAGAGAACTTAGCGACAACGAAAAAAAATACTGCTTTTAAAATAACATATTGACAAACAAAGAATAGTTATAGAAATTCTTTGGCAGAATCATATAGGTGATGATGGAGGCCTTAACGTAAAGATTTCGAAACAGCTGGCATATTTTATTTTTCCTTGTTTATATCTTTTGTAGAAATGTCTTTGTATTTACTGAGCTAAAAAAAAAACTGCACATAAAAAGAGGACTGATGACTAACAAAACACTTTCCTTGTAAAACGGCTTTTGTGTAACATCAACACGTCCAGCACAAAATACGCTGTCCTTATCAAACGTTTAGTTAAAAAATGAAGTCGTCAAAATCACGGAAAAGCAAATTTTCCTTTTTACGGTTCAGCTTGACTAGAGCAAGCAACACAAACTCGTTCACGTGCCATTTAAAAAGCACAATGGAAAGTAACTCAAGACCGGTAGCAAAATTGCTAAAATGAAGTTAAGAGAACTGGTTTTGACCTAACGGACTCACATGAATTTAACTTACGGAGAAAGGTAATGACCAGCAAAGGTTTGCTACGTACCTTGAACAAGCGTTATATTCAGCGACCGTTTGACTGATCCTCAGTTGAACGCCGATGCGGTTTGACGCTTTACACAAATCTTTGCGCTTTTGTAAGACAACCGGAAAACAATTATCGAGCAAACAACCAATTGAGGATTACGGAAGTGACGTTGTTAGAGAGGAAGTCGAACTAGGAAGCGTGAACAAAGGGAGGCAATTATAGCGGAGAGGACATCGAACCTAGAGGTCTAAAATTTCTTAGGACAGACTAGATATTTAAGGCCGAATGCTGCTTCTGTAGACTGGACGATTGCAAGCCCCTAATGCTAAAACAAACGGCAAACAAGTAAACCTCTGTAAGTAGCCGTCAAACAACTCATGACAATTTAGGATTTCGGAAGTGACGTTGTTAGAGCGGAAGTCGAACTAAGAAACGTGAACAAACCGATGTCATTCATCGAACCTAGAGCTCTGAAAGTTCGCAAGACGAACTACACTAATAAGGAAATGCTTATTAAATTTATCTAGCGGTCAACCAATATATAAGCAAACCTCTGTGAATAGCCGCCGGGATTTGCGGAACCCATTCAATGGATAATATCAGCAAAAGGCCAAAGATGCATGAATATCTTTTATTTAATTAATGCTATGCTAGGTAAAACAAAGCAAGGCTGCTTACTCGGCAGGGAACATGCATCTGTAACACCACTGTTTCTAAAGACAGAGCTTTTCTTCATCAGGGTCTTACAGATTGTAGGTTGGAACTTCTTCTGCTTGATTCCGCTTTTCTATTTTGCAACAGTGGTCTTTGTTTTATGTATTTCAGCAATAAACAGACTTGAACCAAATCCTTTTAGTGAGGCCTTCCAAGCGGTGGTCTGGTGTCGTTTTGTCGCTTGTTTAATACTCTAGCTGTCGTTTCCTTCGTTAGGGACAAAAAAAAGACGCCATCGCAAGGAAAACAAAGAGGAATGGAAAGTGAATTGTCGCTGTCGCAAATTGTCGCGAGTTTTCAGCCAGTTTCTGTCGGTTGTCGATGTGTTGGGAGACGTTTGTCGCCCGTTTTTGGAGCAATTTCGCTTGTCGCTTCTACCCCTTGAAGGGGTCTTTAGTTTCGACCTGAGACACTAGAAAATATCAGCTCGTACTACAAGGTCTCTAGGTCAATTGGAACAAAGTCGCCAGCCATTTTAAGCTATTTTAGTATATTTATACGAACTACCGAGTTAGCTAAAAAGCAAGTTTTCAAAATACCAATTTTTCAGAAAGCTACTTCTTGAATAAAAAGACAGTTCTATATTATTTGTTTTTGCGCCGAACCTGTGTAATCGGGGCAACCAACCAGAAAAATAAAGTACATGTACAATTAATAATGTTTGTTTCTTGTGTTCCTCAAACTCTTTTATTGAACGCCGAGGCAGCTTGACGCGGTGCATCAATGTTTTCGCTTATTTAAGGCAACCGGAAAACAATTATCGACGAAACAATGAATTGATTAAGGATTTCGGAAGTGACTGACGTTCTTAGAAAGGAAGTCGAACTAAGAAGCGTGAACTATCCGGTAGCGAAAGTTCGGGAGCCCTGTTATTGAAAACAGTATTCAGTCTTGAATTAGCCACTTATATCTAGTCCAATTTAGTTTTTTGTTACGGTAAAAACATGGCTTGGATAACAGGTTTTTTACGGCTGCTATGTCCTGGCAGTTTTTGCAGTACATGTTCAGTTGAACGGATAAAGGTTAAATGGAACAACATTTTTAGAATAACATGCAACGAAATAACAAAATTCCTTGATGAAAAAAGTAATGTTTACAAACCTCTAATTCAACCGCAACCAAAATGAGTGTATCCCTTAAGCTTAGTTCACACTTGCAACGACATAAAAAGGAAGTTACCGCACGCTTGCAGTGTGAACTTTCAGACATAACTGAACTTTCCCTTATGGCATTATGTCTATCTTGTTTATGTCGTTATGTCGCTGTTTTGATCAATGCTCAGGGTATGTAACATTTTACTTAGAAAGTGTTTTCGAAGCGATGTTAAGCCCTTGACTCTACGTATTTTGCCTCCACTACTCAACCGGTACACACGACACTACAATGTTCATATATGGGCGCGTGGGCCAGCCAAGAAAATAGCAGTAAATATCGAGACTGGAAGCATAAATCCGTTTAATTATAAAGGTAACCAAGTCCAAGATGTCGACGTTGAAAACTATCCTTCGAGTTTTTTATGGAAGCAAACGGCAGGATTCTCAAAGAAAGGCACTGCTCCTTCACTGCGCCGGACAAGACGTTCAGGATATTTTCCACACTCTAAGAGGCCCAGGGCCCATTCCAGAGAGTAACAACGAATATGCGAAGGCCATGAGGTCGCTGGATGGTTTTTTCTCCTCACAAGTTAACATCCCTTTTGAAAGGCACGCGTTCCGACAGGCAAAACAAGAATGAAGAGTCGGAAACAACAAACCAATTCGTGATTCGTGATTCCAGCTGTCCGAACGCTGTGAACTTGGAGGGGCCAAGGAAGAGCACATCCGTGACCAGCTAATCTCACAATCTTCGCAAGAAATTACTGGAAGAACTGAGGTGAAACGCTCACGCTACCGAAAGCACGAGAGATTGTATGATCAATGGTAGCGGTAAGACAAGCAACGGAAACAGAATGATTCCAGGGATGAAAATCTGCATACACTGGAGGATAATCGCCATGTCTCCTGAAGGGGGAAGAGAGCTGTTGTTACCAAAGTGGACTGGAGGGGCACTTCGCTCGAGAGCCAGAATGCAACGCCAGCTCAGTTACCTGCTCAAAATGTAAGAAGATTGGCCATTTGGCAAAATGTTACAGAACCAAGGTTGTCAATACTACCAAGAGAGGAGATGTTTACCATGTCAACGAGGAAGACTTTTCATTCAATCAGGCCATAGAGACATACCAACCACAGAAATTGTGCTTGGAGGGGTTCAACTGGATGGAGTACTTGTTGATTCTGGTTTTACTTGCAATGTCATCGACAGGGAGACGTGGAAAAAGCTATCTTAAAAGGAAGAATACCAAATGCAGATCATGGATTTCAAATCGGAAGGCGCACTCTTATGCCTCTGAGGAACCCCTGCGTTTGAAGCAGAGTTATGTTTTAAGAACAGACTATATATGGTAACTTTTGTTTTCGTAGAAGAAAAAAACGCAAGGCCAATACTAAGCCGTCAAACTTTTGACATTTTGGCTAGACTAAAGATTTAAATAAACTCTGTCAGTGAAGAAAACTTGCTGAGAGAATTCTTAAGAGTCTTCAATGGCGTTGACAAACTCTGAGATTTTCAGGCCAAGCTGCATATTGATGAATCGGTGGAACACACTGCTAATAAGCTAAGGCCCTCACCATTTGGGTTGGGAGAAAAGATAGAAGAGAAAATAAGAGAACTTTTCAATCCTGATGTCATTAAGCAAGTACAAGGAACAATCCCTTGGGTACGCCCCGTTGCTGTAGACATGAGGAAATCCCACAGTAGACGGTGTTCTGTACCAAGTGATTGGAAGTACCACATTCAGTAAGCCTCATCTAAAATGAATGAACTAGAAGAACAATCCAGAAATATCACCACATTTATAACCCACAAGGGGTTACTTTTTAAAGGTACAAGCGTCTTATGTTTGGCATAAGCTCTGCACCAGAGCTCTACCAGCATACCATTCAGCAAGTATTAGCAGAGTGTGAGGGTGCATGGAACATTCATAATGACATTATCATTCATGGCCACTCTGTTGACGAGCATGACGCCAGGCTGATGTAAACCATGGAACGTGAGAAGAAGGGTGTATTCCAGATGTCAAAATTGACTTTCATGGGATACCTGTTGTCATGAAATGGGTTGGGCGGACAGAGTCTCGTGTAGAAGCGCTAGTCAAGGCAAGGGAGGCCTAAAATGCAGGAGGAGGTGCAGAGCTTCCTTGAACTAGTGAATTTCAAAGCCAGGCTCATCCCCAACCTAGCAAGTACTACAGAGCCACTTCACAGGATGACGAGGAAGGAAACGCCCTTGATGTGGGGTACAGAGCAATAGGCTATTCATACCCTGAAGAGTAGCTAAGCAGAAACGTTTGCATATTTTGACAGGAATACGGAGCAAACTAAACTCGTTACAGATGCCAGCCCAGTGGGTTTGGGAGCAGTTATAACGCAAGTTTAGGGAGGATGCGAGCGGGGAGTCGCATATGCAAGTCGAAGCCTAACCGATGTTGAGCGTAGGTACTCAAAGACGGAGAAAGAAGCGCTTGGACTTTTGTCGGGTTGTGAGAGATGACCACAAACCCCTTGAAGTTATATACTACTAGCTCCTGAATCTCATCAACGACAGAACGCTGTAATCTTAATTACACACCAACCATACAGGCTCACTGTACCAGTATGTAACAAGGAAAAAGAATATTGCTGACTCACTGTCACGGCTTAGCAAAGAAAAAATGGAGTATGCATGTACAGTGAAGCACAAGCGTGGCAGTAGCGTCAACACCAGGGACCATGTCTGTACAAGAGGTCAAACAAGAATCAAGGGTCGACCCAGAAGTTTCACTGTTAAGAGAATGTATCTCAACAGGAGATTAGGACAATGCGCTAGCGCAATCCAAAGCTGTAGGAAATGAACGAAGTGAGGCTCAGTTAATGCTGCACCTAACCCGAGGGTATTTCTTCTACTAATGGAAATTTAGGGAACTTTGAGGTTAACAAGAACATTCAAGTTTGAGAACGAATGTATGAAATTCATATATTTGAACTGCGGATTAAAGAATGAATAGGTGAATGATCATCGCAGTAATGAATAATACTAAAGCAGTAGTGCAAATAAAGCCTGAAAAAAAAATTCAGGCTTGTACGGGGCTGAACCTATGACCTCTGCGATACCGGTGCAGTGCTATATACCAATTGAGCTAACAAGCCAACTAGAACTGGGAGATGGTCATTTTGTTCGTTCATAATATACCCGTGAGTGATGAATATGTGAGAACGAATATAGTCTCTTTCCTCAGGGAAAGGACGAGGAATTTCGCTATGAATTCCAAACTAACCTTGAATTTCGTGACTTAACAAAAACCGTCCAAAGAACAAACTAATCATAACCAAAAAATACCTCTAACATAATCTAAACTGAACAAATTACCGCGGAATGTTTAGGCTGAAACGTTTAACTTGAAGCACCAAATGCATTTGTGAAAACTTGGCTAAAAACCATGATTTGATGACCAGTACCATGTCATACATCTGTGTTATACTGACGTCTTCATTCTTTTGAGTAGTACCGGAGTCAGATGAAGATTTAATCCAACAAGAGTAGCGACTTTCGTTCTTTATTTGTTCTACAATCACATGTTAATTACATTAAATTACTTTTTGATTCCATTACTGGAAGATTATGAAACTTTGTAGCTATTCCAATAAAAAAAGAGACCACTAGTGCACGCAGTCAAAGTGATCGAAATTTCGCCTACCCAGTGTGTCATCAAATAGAAGCTAAGTTTTACTTTCTAAAGGAACACGGAGCACTTCGCATGGGAGGGATTTCAGGAGTAAGAGGATCGTATACGTAATGTCCAAAGTTAATGAAATTTGATTTTATAAATAGTTCGATCCCTGCGAAATCATTCTTTTAGACGTTCGAAGTCTTTGTTATTCGTTTTGCGTCTTTGGATAGATTTTTTCTTACTACTTTAACGTGGGAAATTGGCTTAAAGGGGCACCGTCGCGTAATTTGGATAACTGAACTGAACGTTAGCCGTTTTCTTTCGTTGTGTTTGCTATGTGCGTTGAAACTATTTGCGGTTGTCTTATGGCCATGTATGACGAGAAGAAAATAGATTTAAACTTACAAAAGTTTCTTTTGCTTCCAAGAAATAGTTTGAAATATTCTTCTTCGTGTTAAAGGGGCCTTTTCTGTACTTCCCACAATTTGAACAAACATATAAAAAGAATTACCGTGACAGTACCCCTTTAAAGCGAGAGTACGAGCACTGCCTTAGTTCTTTTCCCTAAATAAGTAAATGACGATTGAAACACGCGCGCAATATTCTTTCCCGGTTTTATAACACTTTGAAAGCTGTATTCCGTGACAACAACATTCAGCCCCTTCTTGCCAAGAATGGGAAAGTAGACTGCAACAAATACGATGCGTAGAAGCTAAACACACTGCCAACCAGCGAAATGTGTCAATTATTTTAACTTATCTTCATCTTATGCCTCAGTTGGGAGTGCTTTAATATTCTGGTGTGGAAGGAGTAAATATGTCTAAGGACCGTAATCCAGCAGTGCTGGAAATGTGTATATCGTTTTCTCCTTGGGCTTGTATGTCTAGGTTATATGGATTACACGGAAGACATCATCGCTACTACGTTGTTGGTCTTGCAAGAAATAGTTATTTGGCCTTCATTTCTCATTTTTGACGATAGGATCGATGTGCATTCATCAGCTGAGAGTGTTTCGTCGGTTCCCAGATCCTTCGTTGGCTCCTGTCAAAAAACATCAAGGAGATACGCAGCTAGTCTTGTAATAGTAATGTGGCTAAAACCGATTCCCAACCCTTTCCAACATTCATAGTTTGATGGATGAATACTTCTACTCTTTATTAGTTGTTACTATAAAAATGGTATGAAACAAATGCTCGAATTTTGGTGAACCAATTGCAGGGATTTCCTTAGCGTAAAGCGATTACCACAACAACAATATAGCCTGTCAGAAACCAAAGGTTTTAAGTGATGATAACTAAAAACGAGTTTAGTGAGACATGTTTTTATCATCAAACTGTGAACAGCATGTTAAAATACGACTTCTTGCAAAGTTAAAAAATATGTAGAGAAAGGTTTACGAGGCACCCTAAATTCTCGAAAATACGTGTTGTGAGCCACCTAAACGGCATTTTTTCAGTAAAACAGACACTCTTTCTGATATTAAACCCCGTGGGATGCTTGTGACCACTGCCCATGGTAACAAACATTTGCTGTAGGAAAAGGTCTCAATTTTTACGAGTCGGAGACTTCCAAGCCGCTTTTAGGGCTTCTTCAACTGGGAATCCGACCCCACAAAACTCCAAGTTTGTGATATTTTATCGTGCGCATCACTATCTTTATACGCAACAGATTTTTATGTTGAGAAAAGGAAAAAAGGTATCAGATTTCTGCAACATTAAAATCTGTCGTGTGCGGAGGTGGTAACACGTGCAAAAACAATTGCTGTTAATATTACGATGGCCATCTATTGAATTCGGCTTTCATTCCAGTATTCACTGTTCAGCTAATTTGCGGGAACGCAAACAAGTTCAGTGAAGTAAACAAGCTAAAAAAGGCAAAAATGAATAAACAAATATAACAAGAAAATAAATAGCTAGAAGGATAAATAGATAAATTAATTGAATAACTAAAACCAAAACAATGGAGCATGGAGACGAATGTAGAACAGAAATTTGCTGACCTGTTGTTCTGAATAATCTTCGCCAGTGGACAAAACTTTCAGCTTTTCAATTAACAAATCCATCTTCTCTTCAACTGTGAAAAGAGTGTGATCTATTAACACAACCTTTATTGTTATCGCATGAGATAAGAGCCTTCATATAGGGTTTTATAAAATGGCTGGTGTAATCTTTGCGTTTTGATTGGTCTGGACGAATTGGTGATTTAAGTTTAGAAAAACAATGTATAAGTCAATTAGATTCCATTTGTCAGTGTGCCTGTATTCTGATAACGCACGGAGGAAATGAAAATGTAGTAAAAACATCAGTCCCGCTAGCAGTGTACTTCTTTGTGCTTACCATGTTTTGGCGTCGTCCGAATGTCATCAGAGTACGGAAATCATTCGATAACAAGGACCGTAACACCCCCTTTTATGAGCCCGCGAGAATGAATACCCCTCACCCCAACCCCCCCCCCCCCATGATCTAAGGTCTTCATCAGAGTACACACGCACGGTCAAATGGAATCTATTTGTGAAGCAAATTCAATTGAAATCACAACAGGAAGTAACAAGTCAAATCTGCAACAAATAATGTCCTTCAGTTATCAGTCTTTTTAATTGCCGTGAAAGTACATTTATGTTCACGTGTTGAAAACCTGCCGATTTTTTTCTGAAAACAAAAGAAGAATTTCATTTTATCCGGCTTTAATTGTTTACCTGACAGAGGAAATGATCCACCATACTTCTTCTTATAACGCTCTGTGATCACAGGGAAAAGGCACTCTTGGTAATAAATCTTGTAGTTCTTACGACAATCGTCTGCTTCTTATAAAGGTATAATTATTAATAATTCGAATTAATAATTCGAAAGATGATAACATAGAAATTACACGTGTGTAAGAATATATACATACGATAATGCCATAATTTAGATCCGCGAAAAAAATATTTTCAGATTTTTTGAGCCGTATACGCAACTTGTTCAGCAAAAACAAAACCGGAACAAAAGTATTTCCCGCTTGAACGAATGGGACCTTTGCTTTGCCGTTTCCTTGCTCTTCCGATTGAGCTGTCATCCTTCAGAACGCAGACTTAGTTTCAGACAAACAAATGAAATTCTGCCGAAAACAGCCATTCTTGTCCACCCAAAAAGAGGTCTCCGTGACTCCGCGTTATGTTGGTGTTCGCTCAGAAGGAAGTTGACAGCATCGCCGGCTGACAACACTACTGCTTCTCATGCAGGTGGTTCAATAGCTCTGTAAGCTGAAAGCACTACACCCTAATAAAACCGTTGATTTTATTTTAAAGTTCTATTTTTTGCAACTGCCTAACTTGCGTACATAACTGCTACGACCCTCAGTACAGTAACTTTCACATATTACATTAATATTACATTTCCTTCGCTGTGTTTTGCAAACTTCGTCCCAAACCATCCCGTACTTTTTTATGGTTGCCTTTTCTCTTGGGTTTTCAGATGATAAAAGTTATCATTTCCCTTGTTTACGTACAAACCAGCTTTTTATGCCTAGAGAATTAATATTTACCATCTTGATAATGAATGAAGCTCTACACATTTTGCTTTAAAGAACATTTTGTTCGTTAACCCATATAAAAACACTTTTATTAATCCACGGTCCACCTCTTTAAATGGCGTGATATTCCTGTACACTGATAAAACAAATTCTTTTTAGTTTTAAGTTGAATACTCTACCACTTTTCTTGCATCTTTCTTTCCTCCCAATAGGCAGTAGCTTGCGGGCACCGAAAGCAGATTGAAGGGCACAACAATAGCGTGCATGTTCCTGTACTGGTTTTCAAAAACTGCCCGTGAAAATTTCCACTCTATCTCTGCATTGGTCTGGAATGTAGAAAAATATTAAACTTGAAATGATTTCTACGACTACATCGATCGTTTAATTTTTAAGTTATTTTTATATTATCAAAGTCTCGACTCATCATCAGAGTTCCCACTCTGAAAATAACTCTGCTCAAGTTGTCGAACGGCAGAAATCAGTGCCATCTCAAACAGTCCTTCTTATATTAGGACAGACTATACTTACGGAACGGTCGTGTTTCTTCAAGTTATAATAAGCCTTTTATCATGAACATTGCCTCTAACAATAAACATTGAAAGCCAAACCCTGACAGCATTTTCGTATGAGTTAATTTAATTAGTTTTCCCTTCCACTTATACATACCAGGCTGAAGTTTTGAAGACATACTTCTGGCAATATATTCTGACCCTTAGTTATTTTAGTACTTAGGTGTCTCGTCCTTCTTTTTTGGTTCATGCTAATTACAATAAATGTTAATGGAAGTGAAATTCAAGTGTTCCAGGGTTCAAAGTTACAATAACTACTTCCACCCTTTTTTTTTTCTTTCCTTGTTGCAAACTATCCATCCATCCATCCATCCATCCATCCATTTATTTATGAATTGAGGCAAAGCGTGCCTAGGTAGTCAGTAGGTGGTGTAAAGGCACGTATTTTTTACTGAACTGGTTTTAGTTTGAAAATGTATTGTCCTAGCTCCTTCTCGCTACTAGTTTTTACCAGTTATTGCTTATTCAAGTACAGACTTACGGCTCTTGCTTTGTCACATTGGTTTGTTGGTGCTGGTCAGTGTATTGGCGGGTATCGTATGAGATCCCTGCTCGGTAACTCTTCGTGATTGCCATCGAGAATGCGCAAATGATGAAGGAAAACTGGACCAGGATGATGACCAGGTCAACACACATCCGAAACAAAGCCAATTGCAGTGGACCCACAACTGCATTCAGCTCCAGTACACTGGAAAATCGCATGATCAGAAACAAAGAGTTGATGCCGTAGAAATAGTGAACAATCTCCAACAAACGATTGTGGTAGATGCTTCCACCACGGGCAACGGTCAGGATTCGAATGGCGACGATGAAGACGTACACGATGAGGGTTAGAATGTCGAGATAATTCCACATGTCCCTGGAATAATCGTGAAAAGTAGCGGTGTGAGCAAAAAATGCAAAACGACTGTACACAATACACAAAGCATAAATGTTCTGCCGAGGATATAACTGTATTTGAGGGGCAATGTGGTTAAATTTATTTTAAAAAAAGATTGATTCCACATATTGACCTGTTTTAAGCTGATTGCCTTAAGACCCAAACCAAAGAAAATACTCTGGCCATTCAGGGAAATGGCGCAAGTAGGTCACGAAATCATTGGTTTTGTTTCTCGTTAATTCACTTCAAGTTGCGCGTTTTGCTAACTGATCCAAGAATGCAGTTATGCAAAACCACAACAAACGTGGTCTTTCTTTCTACACAATATCTTCTCTCAGTCGTAATAATCAGAATCCACTAACCTGTGATCAGGCCCTCCCCGGGGAAAGAGGAAAGAGGACCTGCCACATTTACTTGCTGGATCCTTCTTTGATTGGTCGAAAAACAATGCTAATGCATAGCTTTGTTGTGACTGGCTATTGATTAAAATCAAACGTTCTCGCAGCTCTCAAGAATATCCCGTGTAGATCTTTGAAGGGGGAACAAGTAGCAAGAGTAGGGAAGTAGTCCCCAGTGTGGTGGCCTACATAGAATGTTGTTATGAGGGAGGGATTTGCAGTTACAGTAATTGGCGCAAGCTGTTGTACTGCCCCTGCCCTGGCGAAGCTAGTAAAACTAAACCTAAACCTAAGATTTTTTGAACAAACTTTATTTATTTCAACACAAAAACAAACAGTTTACTACGTCCGGAACAGGTAGAATGTTTAAAGAAAAGAAATGTTTGGGGGACGATGTACAAGTTCGTCCGACGGACGTTAAACATTTTTTATGGTGAATCATTTCTTACTCCCGAAGGAGTTGGAGATCTTTTGTGAAACGAACAAGACGAAAGCATTTGTAGTGATCGTAGTTAAGTCCAACAATTAAACAGCAAATTCTAGCGTCAGAAAGTTGAAATTTGGCCTAAACGGAGCTTTCTTTGGGGAGACAGAAAAAAGCGATGAAAAAGTAGAAGAAGGACACTTAAACATTGTAAATAAGATACAAAGATAAAATAGCGGTTGACAGTTAATTAATCAATCGTTTATTTTTGTGTTCACTTTCCTTCTCGTTTCCGCTTTAAAAATATAACGCCTAATTGTTGGTTGAAATTTCATATGTGGAACATATGCTCCAGCAACAATGAGAACAATGAAAAGTGCATTCAGTTAAATATTGTTTATGGTTTTCGTAGCTGCAAACGCCAAAGGCAACCCCAAGAAATTTTGGCAAACGGTCAAGCCTTTCATGCACTCAAAGAAAAACATCAGCCGGGACTCTATTCATCTTAAAGAGGGTGACGGTCTTGTTGTTAACAAACTGGAAGTAGCACAAATTTTTAGCGCGCACTTTTCGTCCTTCTTGAAGGACAATGATAGTGATGGGTATCACAATGATAATTCCCATTTTACCAGTCATCCAAGTATCTCGGCTATACAGACTCACTGCTCAGCGGAAGAAGCTTTCCAGTTTCGTTCTGTAAGTCCACCTGAAGTCGAACTTATACTTAAGTCACTTGATCCAAAAAAAGCAACTGGTTATGATAAGATACCGCCAAGAACATTGCGGGATGGTGCTGATGCTCTTGCTTATCCGCTATCTGTTCTTATCAACAACATTATTGCCTCTGTTTCTGTCCCGGCTGCTTGGAAGCTGGCCGAAATCTGCCCATCTTCAAAAAGGACTATCCTCGTGATAAATCTAACTACCGGCCAGTGTCGATTCTTGTTACTTTGGATAAAGTTTTTGAGAAGTGTCTTGCACGCCAACTCTCTGATTATTTTAGATCGATCTTGTCACCGGGAGGGGGGAGGGGGGAGGGGGGAGCAGAGTTGGCGCAGTGGTGAGAGCGCTCGCCTTCCACCAATGTGTCCCGGGTTCGATTCCCGGACTCGGCGTCATATGTGGGCTGAGTTTGTTGGTTCTCTACTCTGCTCCGAGAGGTTTTTCTCCGGGTACTCCGGTTTTCCCCTCTCCCCAAAAACCAACATTTGATTTCATTTGATTTATTTAGAGTTGATTTGATTTAGTCTCCCTAATTAGTAGAGCATCTGTGCTCGGCTAAATACATTTGAGACTTAAATAAAGTGATTATAATATATTATATTATTATATTATTATTACTTGAAGTACTTTAAAGGTGATGCTTTGTACTGCTGGTATTCACTGAGGACTATGGCACAGAAGAACACAAAGATCAAGTATTCCTCTATCACTGGTCCAACAGAGGATTGCAGGGTGCAAACACGGCAGTGAAGCAGGATAAAAGCAAAGTGGCTGAGTTTGTCTTTGAGAAATATGACGAACGGAATGGTGAGGTAGGCAAAGTATATGTCTGATGCAGAAAAATAGAAGGATAATGTATAAATGCGTTGCTTAACTTTCCATCAGTTGTTGATCACTAAAGTAGTCAATCAACAACCAGCAGACCAACAACGAAATGAAGGAAAAACGCAATGACCCAACCATCCACCCAACTCCGCAATTTGTAGGTTAACAAACGTACCAATAAAATGCACCATTTTGCTAATGATCAGTTCCTGGGAAATTGAGGATAGATCCAGTCCTTTGTGGGGGCAAACGGTCAAAATTACAATTTCATATTACGTCCTAAAATGGCCGTTTGCCCCCACAAGGACTGGATCTACCCACAATTCACCAGGAACTGATCATTAGCAAATGGTGTATTGGCAATTTATAAAATCAGATCTCCCTGCACCTTGTCATTCTCGTCTGAATGGAGGCTTTAGAAACTTTGTGGAACTGAGAACGATTCCGATGAGTCTGGGTGACTGAATCAAAATATATGTGGATCAAACAGAGCTTTTTGTATCCAACAGGCCCCAGTTATTCTAAGATCAGACACTTGACTGGGTCTTGTGCATTTTTGGTACTGGGAATGGGCTAAACACGAGGCCTTGTAACGAGACTATCTTTTATCTGTGTCTATCTTTTGTCTCTCGTACGTCTTCCTAAACTTGTGTACAAGAAAACTTTATAATTATCTAAAACGTTCTCTCGTGGTTTTTCAGACATTACGGAAGTTATTTCACTTTTCTCCTTTGTTTTGCGTTGTAGCAAACGCATCCGACGCTGAAACAGGAAATGCAGAATACCTTCACACGGGGTAAATATGCAAGATATGCATTGGCGCCTAAGCTCGCTGTTCTGTACCACAGCGACTCTTGTATGTGTTATCCTAGAACTGCTTGAATTGGACACCATATACAAAGCCTATAATTTTGCCATATGAATGAAAGCTCTTGGGTTTAACGTAGCATGAAAAGTGGTCTTGTAGAGCCTCAGGAAATTGCTTAGACGTAAGTAAGGACACCGCCTCGGTAGGAATGTTTGGCTTGCGGTAGGGGAAAGAGTGCTTTGCAATAAGTCAGAAGCATAAATTTTCCTTTTGATGGTTTTTAAAACCAAGATACAAGTAGACCCAAAAACATAAGACTGTTTTTATTTCTACGAAAAACAACTACGAAGCCTTTTTATTAGCAGGTAATAGGATATTAAAGTCACTGTATTCGCGTTAAATAAGACTCACGATGTTTCTAATGATGAAAGGAAAATACTTTGTACCCTCTTTTGGTCTTTGTAAAAGGCAATTCCAGCGATCGGAAGAAATATCGGAGTCAAGAACGACTCGAGCAGAATGAAAAGATACAGAAGAATGCCATGGCGCTTGAAAAATGCAGGCAAACCAAGCTTCCATCTGAGTGTGAGCCTCTTGTACAGCAATGGGTGCGATACAAACTGCCAAAAATAAAAACAAACATAAATAAAATAACACTGCGGTAAGCTGATGCAGTATGGATTCTAAAGTGCCATAGAACCAATCATGATAAATATATGAAACTCAAACATTTGAACTGTGGATTAAAGAATGAAGATTTGAATGATCGTGGCAGTCACTCACGGGTATATTATGAACCAACAAAATGATCAACTCCCCCATTCCATGCAAATGGACCCCGCTCTATAAGACCTTCTTCTTTTTCTTCTTTATTCATGTCTTTTATTCTCCCTTTTTTCAGATATAGATTCTTCATTGGACTGAATCCCGGATTAGACCTGGCCGTGTAGGTGCCTATGGCCTTTTGTGCTTCTTTATCTTACCACTTACCTTCTTTTGTGAGTGGACAATTGCGTCATCTGTCAAGCCACTAAGCATTGATGCGTAGCGGTCAACATTTTCCGGGACGTTGTGGATAACTAGCTCCTCCCTGGCATTGACTTGATCAATCAACTCAACAGCAAAGTCTTCTGTCTGATCTGCAAGTTTGTTTAGGGCACCAGTGTTTCCTGTGCAGAAATCAGCTAGCTCCCGCAGTTTGCAGTTAACCTTGGATTAGTAATTATTGAAAAATGCTAATCAAAGTTGGGGGACAATTTTACAAAATACGATGTTTCCTCATTAATTTCAACATATAATATCAGCCCAGCATCTGAAATTAAGTTCAGTTTTTTAGGCGGAGTTGACGGGTGGATGGTTGGTGAGGTAATGTTCAGTTCAAAACCGCATCAAAACGTCTCCTGGCAAATAGTGTTCCGTTCCCCTCACATAAAAATTGAAAAACTTTGAATTTAAAAAACTCCCAACTCCTTATCAGTATTTATGTACCTTGAAGGCCACGTCTATCGGGTTCTTGCACGAGCACAAATTCTTTGCAGTTACGATCTGCTCGATATGCTCAACATTCCATTGCTGGCTTATGGATTCCACGTCGCTTTCTATAAGTTTCTTCAAATTCTTTTCTTCTGAGAATTGAAATCATATTGTCAAAATGTTGCTTCCTAAACTGAATAAGATAGAACGATCTTCGTTTCGTCTTGAAAAATGGCTTCCGCTAG
>JAEMWC010000008.1:2015000-2047500 GCA_016490735.1 Pachyseris speciosa
AAATGAAATATGAATGAGTGTTGTTTTATACACTCGAGCGCCAATGAAGACTTATGCAAATATTCCACCGTGGCCACATGAAGACGTATCAAGTTATTTAGCTTTTACACCTGAACCGGGTGTGTGTGATGTTTTAACGTTAGATTTTTGCCAAAACAAAAGATCGCTGAAACTTTTGAATATTGTTTTTAAAAAAGTTTCACCCAAAGGGTCTTTTTGGACATATATTTTAAAAAAAACTTTCAATTTTCGGTTCTGTCACCGGACTCTCGAAAATAATTGACATCGGCTCTCTAAGTTATTCTCGTTTTCCTTAAACAGGAAGTTGTAACAACCCGTTTGCGTTCTTTTCTTGCTTAAGGCAATTACGTAAAACATTTTAAAACTGAGATACGAAAACCTGTAGTTGAATGTAACGTTAGCCAATTTTTAATTTTATTCAAATATAGAAATAATTTGGCAAATGTACTACTGACCAAGTCATGTTGGGTCTCCTATATTTGCGGATTTTGCTAACAAGCTTTTCAGCATGAAAGAGGCAAAAAAAGTTTCTTCCTGTCCACATTTTGTGTGTGTGTGTGTGGGTGTGGGTGTGTGTGTGTGTGTGTGTGTGTGTGTGTGTGTGTGTGTGTGTGTGTGTGTGTGTGTGTGTGTGTGTGTGTGTGTGTGTGTGTGTGTGTGTGTGTGTGTGTGTGTGTGTGTGTGTGTGTGTGTGTGTGTGTGTGTGTAGAGAAAACATTACATGCAAAATTAAACGGGGGCTACTGAGTCGCTTTACTGAAGTAGACTTAGTAGATCCTGACCAGACCAGATCACGCAGAGCCTTGAGTCCTGTTTCAGTAGACTCACGCGGGTTTCGGGATAAAAGTATATTTTGTTTTGTTTTCCTGTAATAACACAGAACTGCATCTGGATATAACATTTACAGGCTAGTAAACATCTTAATCATTTTCATACGCAAACGTTAATTTTAGATGCCAAAGCTTTTTATTTTCAAATTTTTGTTTACAGTAATACTGTAAGTCTTTGCCGTTGAAGTGTTTAACCCCTGTCGATAAGATATGCCCCTCTACAGTGCCTCTAGCCTTGCGTACGCTGTCACGATTATCTAATGAGTTCGAGAGGAATAAGTAGGATATCAGAAGCGTTATGGTCGTTAGAACTGAAGGAAGGACGGTAGTAGATTTAGAGGTGTTAGCTTCTTTGTCTACTTGTCTACGATGCTAGTTAAAACGGTCTTTAAGTCGTCGTTTTGTTTCTCCTGTGTACTGTTTGCGGCAGCGGTTGCAATGTACCATGTAAATAACGTTTTTAGAGTTACAGTCTATATGATGAGTGATATTTCTTGTCTCCTCATCGGAAAGAGCCAGAGGGTGGGTTGTTGTGTGTGGGATTACGTAGTTTTGTGTTAACCAGGAAATTACTAAGGTTGTTGGTGTGGTTTTGAACGCGTTAGCGCAACGGGGGGATGAAGATAGGATATTGTGGTGTTTATTAATAATGGATGATACGGAATGAATAGCTGGATTGAATGTGGTATTAAGAGGTACTCGTATAGGTTGGTTGGTGTCGGGAGCGTCTTTAGTAGCTAGTACGTCACTACGTTCGCGCTGACTTTAGCCGCTAAGAATTTAGCCGACGTGTGCGACTTCTTGAATTCTTTCACGACTACCCTCCTCGTACTAATCTTCGCCCCTTTTTCATACCCTGAAGAGTAGCTATGCAGAAACATTTGCATATTTTGACAGGAATGCGGAGAAGATCAAACTCATTACAGATGCCAGCCCAGTGGGTTTGGGAGAAATCTAACGCAAGCTCAGGCGATGTTGAATGTAGATGTTGATGTTGAGTGTAGATACTCAACGACGGAGAAAGAAGCGCTTGGATTTGTGTTGGGTTGTGAGAGATGACCATAAGCCCCTTGAAGTTATCTATTTTACTAGCTCCCGAATCTCAGCAAGAATAGAACGCTGTAATCTATAAAATTAGACTCCAACCATAGAGGTTCAATGTACCAGTATGTAACAAGGAAACAGAATATTGCTGACCCACTCTTACTAATGGAAATTTAGGGAACTTTGAGGTTAACCAGAACATTCAAGTCTGAGAACGAATGTATGAAAATCGTATATTTGAACTGCGGACTAAAGAATGAATATGTGAATGATCATCGCAATAATGAACATTACTTAAGTAGTAGTGAAAATAGAGCCTGAAAAAAAATTCAGGCTTGTACGGGGTTTGAAACCATGTCCTCCGCGATACCGGTGCAGTGCTCTACCAACAGGCCATTTCCGAGTTACCTTTGGCCGCTTTTTCAAAGCGAGTTCCGGTGCTCATCTTTTCATATGAAAATAAGTTCCTATTCACATGCAAATTAAACTCATTTTCATACGAATGGTTGTACACCAGGCCTCGCTTTGAAAAGGAGGCCAAAGGTAACTTGGAAATGGCCTATTGAGCTAACAAGCCAACTGGGAGCTGCTCATTTTGTTGGTTCGTAATATACCCGTGATTGATGAATAAGTGGGAATGATAATCTCTTTCCTAAAGGGAAGGACGAGGAATTTCGCCATGACTTCCAAACGTTATACAAATTGACCTTGGATTTCGTGACTTCATAAAAACCGTCCACAGAACAAACTAATCATAACCTAACAGTAACTCTACCATAAACTAAATTGCAGAAATTACGGCGGAAAGTTTAGCCGCTGAAACGTTTAACTTTGAGCATCAAATGCGTTTGTGAAAACTTGGCTAAAGACCATGATTGGTGACCAGGACCATGTCATACATTTGTCTTACACTGGCGCCTTCATTCTTGTGAGTATAGTACGCGGAGTCAGATGAAGATTTAATCCAACAAGAGTAGCAACTCTCGTTCTTTATTTGTTCTACAATCACATGTTGATTACATTACAAGCTGACGTCCGATCTCATCCTAGGGAAGAATTGTAAACCGCCATGAAACTATGTCATATGTGCGGTATATAAATCCATTACCATCCATCCATCCATTCATTAAATTACTTGTCGATTCCAATACTGAAAGACTGTGAGACTTTGTAGATAATCCTGTTAAGGCTAGTGCACGCAGTCAAAGTGATCGAAATTCCGCCTACCCAGTTATCATTATACACTCAAACTTATAAGTGTCACTAAATAGAAACTAAGTTTTACTCTCTAAAGGAAACCACGGCACTTCGCATGGGAAGGATTTTAGGAGTACGAGGATCATATATGTAATGTTTTTGAAAGTTCATCAACTGTTGATTTTTCAAATAGTTCGATCCCTACGAAATAATTCTTTTAGACGTTCGAATTCTTTTTTATTCGTTTGTTTCTTTGGTACGGTTTATTGCGTCTTTGGATAGATATTTTCTTACTACGTTAACGTGGGAAATTGGCTTAGAGGGGCACTGTCGCATAATTTGGATAAACCCAAAGATGTATTTGAAACATTAGAACCTTTAAAAAAGTTCGTTGTATTTGTTATGTGCGTGTCTTATGTGCGTGTTATGTGCATGTCCTATGGCCTTGTATGAGGAGGAGAAAATGGATTGCAACTTTAAAATGTTTCTATCACTTCCAAGAAATAGTTTGAAATATTCTTCTTCGTGTTAAACGGGCCTTTTCTTTACTTCCCCACAATTTCAACAAACATATAAAAAGAATTGCCGTGACAGTACCTCTTTAAAGCTAGAGTACGAACACTGCCTTAGTTCTTTCCCCTAAATAAGTAAATGACGACTGAAACACGCGCGCAACTGAAATATTCTTTCCCGGTTTTATTACACTTTCAAAGCTGGTATTCCGTGACAACAACATTCAGCCGCTTCTTGCCCAGAATGGGAAAGTAGACTGCAACAAATTAAATATGATGCGTAGAAGCTAAACATGCATGGGTAAAAGAAAACGCTGCCAACCAGCGAAATATCAATTACTTAACTTATGTTTATTTTATTCCTCAGTTGGGAGTGCTTTAATAATCTGGGCTGAGTTGCTCGAAGCATGGTTAGCGCTAACCATTGGTTAAGATGTATTAAAACCTATAGGTTTCCATGGTATTTAACCCCGCTTAGCGCTAACAATGCTTCCAGCAACTGGCCCATGGTGTGGAAGGAGTAAATATGTCTAAGAACTGTAATCCAGCAGTGCTGAACATGTGTATGTCGTTTTCTCCTGGAGCTTATATGTCTAGGTTATATGGATTACACGGAAGACATCATCGCCACTACGTTGTTGGTCTTGGAAGAAGTAGTTATTTGGCTTTCATTTCCCATTTTTGACGATAGGATTGATGTGCATTCATCAGCTGAGGGGGTTTCCACGGTTCCCAGATCCTTCGTTGGCTCCTGTCAAAAACCATCAAGGAGATACGCAGCTAGTCTTGTTGTAATAGTAATATGACTATAACCGATTGCTAACCCTTTCTAACATTGATAGTTTGATGGATGAATACTTCTACTCTTTATTAGTTGTTACTATAAAAATGAAACAAATGCTCACATTTTGGTGCACCAATTGCAGGGATTTTCTTAAAGTAAAGCGATTACCATAACAACAAAACTGAGCCTGTCAAAAACCACAGGTTTTAAGTCATTATAACTAAAAACGAGTTTAGTGAGACATGCTTTTATCATCAAACTGTCATCAGCAAGTTAAAATACGACTTCCTGCAAAGTTAAAACATGTGTAGAGAAAGGTTTACAAGGCACCCTAAATTCTCGAAAATACGTGTTGTGAGCCACCTAAACGGCATTTTTTCAGTAAAACAGACACTCTATCTGATATCAAACCCCTTGGGATGCTTGTGACCGCTGCCCATGGAAACAAACATTTGCTGTAGGAAAAGGTCTCACAAGTGTTTACGAGTCGGAGACTTCCAAGCCGCTTTTTAGGGGTTCTTCAACTGGGAATCCGACCCCACGAAACTCCAGGTTTGTGATATTTTGTCGTGCTCATCACTTTACTTATACGCAACAGATTTTTATGTTGAGAAAAGGAAAGAAGGATATCATGTTTCTGCAACATTAAAATCTGTCGTGTGCGGAGGTGGCAATTCGTGCAAGACAATTGCTCTTAAAGTTCAAAGAAAATGTTCCTCCTGTTGAATTGTCTTATATTAAATGGCCATCTATTGAATTCGGCTTCCATTCCAGTAATCACTGCTCAGCTAATTTGCGGAAACGCAAACACGTTCAGTGAAGAAAACCATTTCCATTTCCATTTCCATTTATTTGCCATTAACCACATAAAAATACAAAACACTAGAAATTTAAAAATACGAAACACAAGAAATTTTTATAATAACTTAAACTTAAGACGATAGACTACAAATGTTTAAGGTGGTAATGACAAGAAAACCTATATAGAAGCCGGGGGCTTATGAACTATAGGCTTCCTGAAAATATAGGGTACATCATACGAATTACGGGGACATCATGAAATATGAAATGTATTATTTTAAAAAGAAAAGAAAAGAAGAAGTAAGTAGCTCAACAATGAGTATATTTGCCTATTAAAGAAGGAATTTTCCCAAACAAACGGATGCTTTCACTGTTTTGAATTTCATGACTTAACGAGCTGAAAAACTTAGGTCCTTGAAACCGAATTGAGAAGTTTCGAATATTAGTTCGGCAGGGAGGTATGTAAAAAAGGTTGCAATTTCTAGTATAATGCGAATGTAACTGGCTTGCGAGAGTAAACATATCACGAAAATAATTAGGAAGTAAACCCCAAGCAAGCCAAAAAAGGCAAAACTGAATAAACAAATATAACAAGCAAATAAATAAGGCAGAAAATAAATAGCTAGAAGGATAAATAGATAAATAAATAACCAATTAATGAATAACTAAAAGCAAAAGAAGCGTCTTCCACTCGGCTTTTGCATGGAGATGAATGTAGAACAGAAATTTGCTGACCTGTCGTTCTGAAGAATCTTCGCCAGTGGACAAAACGTTCAGCTTTTCAATTAACAAATCCATCTTTTCTTCAACTGTGAAAAGAGTGTGATCTATTAACACAACCTTTATTGTTATCGCATGAGATAAGAGCTTTGATATAGGATTTTATGCAATGACCAGTGTAATCTTTGCGTTTTGATTGGTCTGGACGAGTTTGTGATTAAAGTTTAGAAGAATAATGTATAAATCAATTAGATTCCATATGTCAATGCGCGTGTACTCTAACAACGCATGGAGGAAAAGAAAATATGGTAAAAACATCAGTCAAACTAGCAGCGCATTTCTTTGTTCATACCACGTTTTGGCGTCGTCGGTATATGTCATCAGAGTACAAACGCACGGCGAAATGGAATCAATTTGTTAAACAGGTTAAACTGAATTCACAACGGGAAGTAACAAGTCAAATCTGCAAAAGATAATGTTCTTGACAGTCCTTTTAATTCCCGTCTAAGTACATTTTTTTTTCACGTGTTGAAAACCTGCCGATTCTTTTCCGAAAGCAAAAGTAGAATTTCATCTTATCCGGCTTTAATTGTTTACCTGACAGAGGAAATGATCCGCCATACTTCTTCTTATAACGCTCTGTGATCACTGGGAAAAGGCACTCTTGGTAATAAATCTTGTAGTTCTTACGGCAATCGTCTGCTTCCTGCAAATTTGAAAAATAATTCGAAAGATGATAATATATATGCATACGATAATGCCATAAACTAGATCCGCGAAACAAATATTTTAATACATGGAAGATATCTTAAGCCGCATACGCAACTTCTTCAGCTAAAACATAACCTGAACAAAAATATTTCCCGCTTGAACGAATCCCATCCCCATCCGGGACCTTTGTTTTACCACTTCCTTGCTTTACCGATTGAGCTGTCATCCTTCACAAGTTCAGCCCAATATCCCTAAAACGCACAGTCTTGCAACTGGTTTTTTCTGTCCACATTAGATTTTATATAATAACCAAATCAAAGCGCCCGCTCTGATTGGTCAATCATCTACGGTTTCTTGTCCCATTAAACACGTGGATTTTTCGCGCGTTTTCTGAATTGTTATATAAAAGCAATCCACCACAAGGTTCTATAGTTTATAAGCTAATAAACCACTTGGAATGTTGGAAGAACTCTCGAAGAATTCGTAAGCTCACTCGCCTGCGGCTCGAGATTTACGAATTCTTAAAGTGTTCTTCCAAAATCTCGCGTGGTTTATCAGCCAATAAACCATAGAAACCTGTGGTATATTGCTTAAAAACACAGACTTAGTTTCAGGCAAACAAATGAAATTCTGCCGAAAACAGCCATTCTTGTCCACCCAAGACGAGGTGTCCGCGACTCTGCGTTATGCTGGTGTTCGCTCAGAGGAAAGTTGACAGCATCGCCGGCTGACAACACTACTGGTTCTCATGCAGGTGGTTCAGTAGCTTTGTAAGCTGAAAGCACTGCACCCTGGTAAAACCCTTAATTTTATTTTTAAAGTTCTATTTTTGCAAATGTCTAACTTACGTACATAACTGCTGCGACCCTCAGCTTTATTATGCCTAGAGAATATCTACTATTTTTATAATGTATGAAGCCCCACGGCTTTGCTTTAAAGAACATTTTGTTAGTTGACCCATATAAAAACATTTTTATTAATCCGCGGTCCACCTCTTTAAATGAGGGGTAATCATGTACACTGATAAAACACATTCTGTTTAGTTTTAAGTTGATTACTCTACCACTTTTCTGGCATCTTTCTTTCCTCCCAATAGGCAGTAGCTTCCGGGCACCGAAAGCAGATTGAAGGGCACCACAATAGCGTGCATGTTCCTGTACTGGTTTTCAAAAACTGCTCGTGAAAATTTCCACTCTATCTCTGCATTGGTCTGGAATGTAGAACATTATCAAACTTGAAATGATTTTCTACGGCCACATCCATCGTTTAAAATCAAAGTTAGTCCTCTGCTAAATAAGCTACAATCTTGGACAAAACTACATGAGAAAACAAGACTTTTCATGTGGAGTCCAAAAATCTAACAATATTCCTGTAAAGTAGTTTCCCCCTCCCCCGCCCCCTACCCAGGCCAAACAAAATATAATTGGGGGAGGGAGGGTGGGGGGCTTAAACTCCGTTGATTATTTTTTGCACTTAGAAAGGCTTTGAAGCTCAGTTTTCGCAATAGTTTTGCCCAAGATTATAGCAACTCATAAAGTAATTTTCAGTTGAATGTCGAAAGCAATTCTCCTTTGTTTTCGTTTTGCTATACCAGTCTCTATGATTGGTTCGTAAAACTCGCGTCACTTCTTCAACCAATAAGGAGCAAAGCCAAAACAAATGCCATCTTTTCCGTACCCGTTTTCCCGCGCTTGGTGCTGGCAACATCGCTTTTCTTTGGATTCCCACTAGCTCGCTGAGAAGTTCACCGCTGTTGTGACTGTACATAATAATGGCTTTGATTGCGGTTTTGTGACACTCGACCAAAAACTGTTATCATGTTACAATAATAATTCTGCATGTGTGTTGGTTGGTAAGGTCTTTGAAAAGATGCCTGGGTCAACGACGTGTCACTTGGAAAAGACGTAAGCAAGTACGACGAAACAGACTGGGCCTAGCCTCAAGTTATTTTCATCGAATGCTATTCAGAGGTTATGCTACCACTGATTTTGTAAAACGAAGGCCAGTTCGGAGGATTGTGAATTAAAAATTAAGCTAAGAGAAGTGCAAAAACTCTTGGGTAAAGTTGATTTGTGAGACCAATAATGGAATAATCTTGTCCTCTGAAAGTCTTATGAATCATTTGACTGCTTTTGTGATACATTATCATTAAAAGTGAACAGGATTAAATATCAACAAATGGTATTGCATGTTTATTATTTCCTCTTATTGCTTTAATATACTAACTGCTATGCTATGGAATGTCTTACCGTTGCATTGTCGTATGTTTTTGTGAGCAAAGCCACCAGCATGTTAATCAACATGATAACGGACAAGATCAAGAAAAGGTAGTAGAGAACCAACACTACGTACGTCGACAATGTAGTGTAAGATTGCAGATCTGCCCGGGCCGCTTGGCCAAACAAAGACCAGATGAGTGGACCAAATATGTCGAGCAAACCAGGACTGAAAAATACAATCATGACTAATGACAGAAACATAATCGTAACATCAGCTAAAATTAAAAATAATTATTTGTCACCGTTTGGTCAGCAATAAGGTTGGTAACTTCGTGCAGGAAATGGTTTGATCCCAGTGGTAAGACAACTTGCTGAGGTACGGTTATCCGGTTGAGTGTAGTTCTAAGAAGGATTGTTTGAGATGTCTTCAAGTGCTGTTTTGAAAACTTGAGGTAAGTCATTATCAAAGTCTCCACTCATCATCAGGGTTACGACTCTGAAGATAACTCTGCTCAAGTTGTCGAACTGCACAGTCAGTGCCATCTCAAACATTCCTTCGTATATTAGGACTATACTTTACGGGACGGTCGCGTTTCTTCATGTTATAATAAGTCTTTTATCATGAAAATTGCCTCTAATAATAAACATTGAAAGCCAAACCCTGTCAGCATTTTCGTATGAGTTAATTTAGTTTCCCCTTCCACTTATACATACCCAGTTGACGTTTTGAAAACATACCCTTGGCAATCTATTCTGACCCTTAGTTATTTTAGTACTTAGGTGTCTCGCCCTTCTTTTTTGGTTCATTCTAATTAGAATAGCTGTTAAAGGAAGTGAAATTCAAGTGTTCCGGGGTTAAAAGTTACAATAACTATTTCCTCCCCCACCCCTTTTTTTCTTTTCATGGCAAACTTATTAAACTCTCCCTGTTACAAACAATCCATCGATCCATTTAATTATGAATTGAGGCAAAGCGTGCCTAGGTAGTCAGTAGGTGATGTAAGGGCACGCATTTTTGCCTGAACTGGTTTTAGTTTGATAATGTATTGTCCTAACTCCTTCTCGCTACTAGTTTTTACCAGTTATTGCTTATGCAAGTACAGACTTACGGCTCTTGCTTTGTCACATTGGCTTGTTGGTGCTGGTCATCAGTGGATTGGCGAGTATCATATGAGATCCCTGCTCGGTAACTCTTCGTGATTGCCATCGAGAATGCGCAAATGATGAAGGAAAACTGGACGAGGATGATGACCAGGTCAACACACATCCGAAATAAAGCCAGCTGCAGTGGACCCACAATTGAATTCAGCTCCAGTACACTGGAAAATCGCATGATCAGAAACAAAGTGTTGATGCCGTAGAAGTAGTGGACAATCTCCAACAAACGATTGTGGTAGATGCTTCCACCACGGGCAACGGTCAGGATTCGGAAGGCGACGATGAAGACGTACACGATGAGGGTTAGAACGTCGAGATAATTCCACATGTCCCTGGAATAATCGTGAAAAGTAGCGGCGTGAACAAATGCAAAACGACTGCACACAATGCACAATGCATAAATGTTCTGCCGAGGATATAACTGTATTTGAGGGCCAATGCGGTTAAATTTCTATAATATATATTATTGAGCGGTTTTAAGCTGATTGCTTAAAATAAAACCTCTAGACCCAAACCAAAGAAAATACTCTGACCATTCAGGAAAATGGCGCAAGTAGGTCACGAAATCATTAGTTTTGTTTCTCATGAATTCAGAAAGTGGCGATCAAAGAGCGCAGTTATGTAAAACCACAACAAACGTGGTCTTTCTTTCTACACGGCATCTTTTCTCAGTCGTAATAATCAGATCCATTAACCTGCGATCAGGCCCTTACCTGGCAAAGAGGAAATAGGGCCTCGCATATTTATTTGCTGGATCCTTCTTGTATCGGTCACAATGCCTAATGTATAGCTTTGCTGTGATTGGCTATTGATTATAAGCAAACGTCCTCTCAGCTCTCAAGAATATAGACCTTTGAAGAGGGAGCAAGTGGCAAGAGTAGAGGCGTAGTCCCCGGTGTGGTGGCCTACCTAGAATGTGGTTATGGGGGAGGAATTTGCAGTTACGGGGCTAGTGGCGAAAACTGTTGTACTGTCCCTGCCAGGTATCTGGCGAAGCTACCGAAACTAAAACTAAAACTAATAACTCTTTTAACAAATTTATTTATTTAAACACAAAAACAAACAGTTTTACTACGTCAGGAACAGGTAGAATGTTTAAGAAAAAAATTGTTTGGGCGACGACGTACATGTTCGTCCAACGGACTTCGAGTACTTTTATCAGGAGATCCCGAAGAAGTTGGAGATCTTTTGTGAGACGAACAAGACAAAAGCATTTGTAGTGATCGTAGTTAAGCTCTACAATGAAATAGCATATTCTAGCATCAGAAAGTTGAAATTTGGCCTAAACGGAGCTTTCTTTGGGGAGACGGAAGAAAGCGATGAAAAAAATAGAAAAAGGACGCTTAAAGATTGTAATAAGATACGAAGATAAAATAGCGGTTGACAGTTAATTTTAACTGTGGGAAGTAGGGGGGGAAAGGGTCAGTTCCTTAAGTAAATGTATCAAGAGTCTATTTTTGTCTTTACTTTCCTTCTCGTTTCCGCTTTAAAAATATAACGCCTAATGGTTGGTTGAAATTTCATATGTGGAACAGATGCTCCAGCAACAATGAGAACAATGAAAAGTGCATTCAGTTAAATATTGTTTATGGTGAATCATTTCTTACTTGAAGTACTTTAAAGGTGATGCTTTGTACTGCTGGTATTCACTGAGGACTATGGCACAGAAGAACACAAAGATCAAGTATTCCTCTATCACTGGTCCAACAGAAGATTGTAGGGTGCAAACACGGCAGTGAAGCAGGATAAAAGCAAAGTGGCTGAGTTTGTCTTTGAGAAATATGACGAACGGAGTGGTGAGGTAGGCAAAGTATATGTCTGATGAAGAAAAATAGAAGGATAATGTATAAATGCGTTGCTTAACTTTCCATCAGTTGTTGATCACTAAAGCAGTCAATCAACAACCAGCAGACCAACAACGAAATGACGGAAAGAAGCAATGACCCAGCCACCCAACTCCGCAATTTGTAGGCTAACAACCGTACCAATAAAATATACCATTTTGTGGGGGCAAACGGTCAAAATTGCAATTTCATATTACGTCCTAATATGGCCGTTTGCCCCCACAAAGGACTGGATCTACCCACAATTCACCAGGAACTGATCATTAGCAAAATGGTGTATTGGCAATTTATTAAATCAGATCTTCCTGATACTTGTCATTTCCGTCTGAATGGAAGCTTTAGAAACCTTGTGGAACTGAGAACGATTCAGCTGTGAGTAGTATACTATGTTAATAATTAACCCCCGTTTTGGATTAAGTGGATTAGGTGCTATGGATTAGATGGATTAGGTGCCTAGTCAATGACGTCACAATATGTCTTCCTCCATACTAATGAGGGTCTTCCTGCATATATAATGAAGTGGATAGGTTTACTAATGAGCGTCACTATAGTACAAAAGCAACAGTAGACCTGCCCAGACTTGCCCGATCTCTTTTAACCCTGAATGGTCAGTCAAGAATCTATTATGTGTTCAAAATATAAAACGCACTTTTCGTTGGTAGCGTCAACCTTGCTTTCCGCTCCGTTAGTCACTCATTATTCAAAACTATTGATCAAAAGTGCCCCATATTTGCATTCGAACTCTACAGTAAAAACGCCCTCGGGACAACCTTCTACCATTCAACAACGGCAATAGACGGCTTAAGTTGTTTGGAACGATCAATATAAACACGCGACTAATATGAATTACACGTTTCTTGAGAGACAAACATAAACTTTATTGCCTTTTATTAGCGAATACAAAAACAATACAGAAAGTGATTTGAAATGAATAAAAGTCAGTCATCCTCTTGAACTCCGTGTGGAGGAAACATCAATCGTCTTAATCTTCGCTTGGAGGATAATGACTCTTCTCAAAATTTTCTGAATCAATGTGTTTCACAGCGTGACAATCAATGCAGCAAATAAATCCATCCGTCCAGTGTTTACGATCAGCAGGAATTTTGTATGCGCAAATCGGACAAATGTTATAACCATCATGCCAGTGGCATCTTGGACATTTCACTACTACAGTTTGGTAATTGTTTTTTCCGTTACAATGGTAGCAAGAGCCTTTTCCTTCACGCAAAATCTCTGGACTTGCGCTCTCTTCAGAATATTCAACTTCTGGATTTCCTTCATGTTCCAGATCAGAGTTTTCGGTTTCTCTGCCATCTTCAACGTCACTGCTTTCGGAAACCATTTCTTCATCACCACTGCCCTCGCCGTCTTTATCTCGATAGGCTCGTTCTTTTTCCATTAGCTCAGCCAAAGTTTTCTTATTCTTTATCAAACGTTTATTAATTCCTAACTCTGCCAACCCGTCTATAAATGTTTTGAGGGAGCGTGGTTTGGCAACATCATCGTTATAAGGGAGTAACACATATTCAACCAGCTCTGAGATGTTGGTCACTGGTATTATTCGCTGGTTTCGAAGTAACTGTCCACGAGGAGTCCAAAACAAGATATCCCTGGAAGCCGCCATGCTGTGTAATAAATCGGAGACCTGTTGTCTAGAAACGGCTTGGGAAAGTCCTTCTAAAGCACATCTGCACTAATGCGTGCATCTGTTGTGGAGTGGCTGTCTCTAGGAGAAACTGAGCTGATGTTCAGGGCAACAAGTTAAGAGTTCTTAATTAATTAGTTCTTAATTGTTCTTTACTACTCGAGACATGGTCATAGAATGAATTAAGGATAGTAGGCGCCAGTATTTTATAGAGAGCCCAGCTCAATTTACGACCAAAGTTCAAAGTCGTCTTGGGCTTGTTCCAACACAAGTTTTTTACGTTTCCTCCCTAGAGGTAAACCACGAAACTGCACTTTTCTTTTTCTAGAACTCTGAGATACTAGATCACCAATAGCTTCTCTACTTCGCTTTAAAAGCGCTGTGTTAACATGATCTCCATAAAGAATATCTTGAATCACTTGAGCACCTGTTTGTAATGCCTTTTTGCCGAGTACCTTAGCTCCTTGTTGTAAATGAGGCATCGCCCAGCGAAACAGATCTTTAAATATGGAACCTAAGCCATATCCCTGCTAAAATCGGGATCCGTTGAAATCCGGTAAATTTCCTCCTTTTTGCTTAGCTTGGTTTAGATAAGAGTCCTCCTACAACTTGTTATTTGGATTGTAAAGTTTCTTCATTTCTACTCTGACGAAAATGAAGTGTAAGCAACACTTTCCCAAACTGGAATGACATAGTTTCTCTTGTATGCGGCTTTATATCGATTTCAATATAGTGGTAGAACAATAGAATTGTGGTGTTGGTAGTGGCGGTGGTGGTGGTGAAGGAAAACAATAGAATTGTGATGGTGGTGGCGGCGGTTGTGGCGGTTGTGGCGGTGGCGGTGGTGGAAAACAATAGAATTGTGGTGGTGGTGGCGATGGAGGGGGAAAACAATAGAATTGTGGTGGTGGCGGTGGTGATGGAGGAGGAAACAATAGAATTGTGGCGGTGGTGGTGGAGGAGGAAAAAATAGAATTGTGGTGGTGGTGGTGGTGGCGGTGGCGGTGGTGGAAGAGGAAAACAATAGAATTATGGTGGTGGCGGTGGTGGTGGAGGAGGAAAACAATAGAATTGTAGTGGTGGTGGTGGTGGTGGAGTAGGAAAACAATATAATTGTGGTAGTGGCGGTGGAAAACAATATAATTGTGGTGGTGGAGGAGGAAAACAATAGAATTGTGGTGGTGGCGGTGGTGGTGGTAGTGGTCGAGGAGGAGGAAAACAATAGAATTGTGGTGGTGGCGGTGGTGGTGGTAGTGGTCGAGGAGAAGGAAAACAATAGAATTGTGGTGGTGGCGGTGGTGGTGGCGGAGGAAAACAATAGAATTTTTGTGCTGAAGCCTATATAATTGTGAAACATTACACATCAGTTGATGTTAAGCTTCGATTCAGTTGACATGAGTTGGTCCTGTCGTGTTTCTCAAAAGGTTTTTTCCAGAAAAGATAGTATGCAAAGACACATGAACAGTAAACACAATTTTTATCCCGGTTTCGCTCCAGTTATACCGATGTCTCAAGGAAAGTATAAGCGGTTTCAAATGGTTCATCCATTTACCTGCATGGTTGCAGGGATGACTGGTTCGGGAAAAACGTTCTGGGCGCAATCACTGTTACAACAAGAAACCTTATCGATCAGCCACCGGAGAGAATCATCTCGTGTTATTCACAGTGGCAACCCGCTTACACCCAGTTATTGATGATGATACCGACAATCGAATTTGTCAAGGGGACTCCGCCTTCTCTAGACAATGATTCCTATTTGGATGTCAACATCCGCAACTTGATTGTCATTGATGACCAAATGATTGAAGCAGGAAGTGATAATCGGATCTTGAATTTGTTTACAAAAGGATCCCATCATCGAAACCTGAGCGTTATTTACATTGTACAAAATCTTTTTCACCAAGGCAAAGGCAACAGAAGCATCAGCTTAAACAGTCATTACTTGGTCCTTTTCAAGAATCCTCGGGATAAACTGCAGATTTTGACTTTAGCCAAACATATGTACCCAAGACAAACTGCTTTGTTTTTAAAAGAGTACGAAGAAGCGGTGCGAAGGCCATTTGGGTATCTTTTTGTTGATCTCAAGCCAACGACTCCAGATAGTTGCAGATTGCGAACAAATGTACTCACTGGCGAAGAAAGATTCGACAAAGGGATCGAAGAGAGTAACATTTCCCAGGAACTGCTCCAGTATCTCAACAACAAACCCAGATGGTTCCCCCGGTAATTCCGGAGATGCAGCGCATTCAGAATAATATGGATAACCTTCTGCATCGTACAAACCTTGGAGAAGACGAAAGAGCGAGGCAGTGCATGCAGTTGCAAAACAAGTTTTTAACATAAACGCCAGCTCAATTCCTTAACACCTGAAGCAACAATTCTGCCTCTACCTCAAGGGCGGGAACACATTTCTAACGAGGCTATGGTAAACAATTTACCAACAGTGCCACCAACTCCAGGTCAAGCGCCAGCACTTAAACCAACGGTAAAGGAGCCAGCCCCACAGCGTAAACACCCACAATTAAAATTTGTAAATTATATGGACGATGAACCGAAGAAGCTTTCAAGACGATCTCGACGTTTACGCAGGAAGTCACCTTACAAGTATTCCAGATATCAAGAAGACGATTGATGTTTCCTCCACACGGAGTTCAAGAGGATGACTGACTTTTATTCATTTCAAATCACTTTCTATATTGTTTCTGTATTCGCTAATAAAAGGCAATAAAATTTATGTTTGTCTCTCAAGAAACGTGTAATTCATATTAGTCGCGTGTTTATATTGATCGTTCCAAACAACTTAAGCCGTCTATTGTCGTTTTTGAATGGTAGAAGGTTGTCCCAAGGGCTTTTTTACTGTAGAGTTCGAATGCAAATATGGGGCAGTTTCGATCACTAGTTTCGAATAATGAGTGACTAACGGAGCGGAAAGCAAGGTAGACGCTACCAACGAAAAGTGCGTTTTTATTTTGAACACAATCAGGGTTAAAAGAGATCGGGCAAGTCTGGGCAGGTCTACTGTTGCTATTGTACTAGAGTGACGCTCATTAGTAAACCTATCCACTTCATTATATATGCAGGAAGACCGTCATTAGTATGGAGGAAGACATATTGTGACGTCATTGACTAGGCACCTAATCCATCTAATCCATAGCACATAATCCACTTAATCCAAAACGGGGGTTAATTATTAACATAGTATACTACTGCTGAGTCTGGGTGACTGTATCAAAATATATGTGGACCAAACAGAGCTTTTCGTATCCAGCAGGCCCCAGTTATTCTAAGATCAGACACTTGACTGGATCTTGTGCATTTTTGGTACTGGGAATGGGCTAAACATGAGGCCTTGTAACGAGACTAACGAGACTATCTTTTATCTGTGTTTATCTTTTATCTGTCGTATGTTTTCCTTGAACCTGTGTATAAGAAAACTTTATACTTACCTAAAACATTCTCTTGTGGCTTTTCAGACTTTATGGCAGTTATTTCACTTTTCTCCCTTGTTTTACGTTGTAGCAAACGCATCCGACGCTGAAACAGGAAATGCAGAATACTTTCACGGGGGTAAATATGCAAGATATGCATTGGAGCCTAAGCTCGCTGTTCTGTACTACAGCTACTCTTGTATATGTTATCCTAGAACTGCTTGAATTCGCCACCATATACAAAGCCTATCACTTTGCCACATGAATGAAAGCTCTTGGGTTTAACGTAGCGTGAAAAGTGGTCTTGCAGCTCCTCAGGAAATTGCTTAGACGTAAGTAAGGACACCGCCTCGGCAGGAATGTTTGGCTTGCGGTAGGGGAAAGAGTGCTTTGCAATAAGTTAAAAGCATAAATTTTCCTTCTGATGGTTTTTTAAACCAAGATACAACTAGACCCAAAAATATAAGACTGTTTTTATTTCTACGAAAAACCACTACGAAACCTTTTTATTAGCAGGTAATAGGGTACTATACTCACTGTATTCGCGTTAAATAAGACTCACGGTGTTTCTAAAGAAAAAAAGGAAAATACTTTGTACCCTCTTTTGGTCTTTGTAAAAGGCAATTCCAGCGATCGGAAGAAATATCGGAGTCAAGAACGACTCGAGCAGAATGAAAAGATACAGAAGAATGCCATGGCGCTTGAAAAATGCAGGCAAACCAAGCTTCCATCTGAGTGTGAGCCTCTTGTACAGCAATGGGTGCGATACAAACTGCCAAAAATAAAAACAAACATAAATAAAATAACACTGCGGTAAGCTGATGCAGTATCGATTCTAAAGTGCCATAGAACCAATCATTATAAATATATGAAACTCATACATTTTAACTGTGGATTAAGGAATGAAGATGTGAATGATCGTGGCAGTCACTCACGGGTATATTATGAACCAACAAAATGATCAACTCCCCCATTCCATGCAAATGGACCCCGCCCTATAAGACCTTCTTCTTTTTCTTCTTTTTTCATGTCTTTTATTCTCTCTTTTTTCAGATATAGATGGGTGGCATTATTACAAACGATTCCTCATTGGACTGAATCCAGGATTAGACCTGGCCGTGTAGGTACCTATGGCCTTTTGTGCTTCTTTATCTTACCACTTACCTTCTTTTGTGAGTGTACAATTGCGTCATCTGTCAAGCCACTCAGCATTGATGCGTAGCGGTCAACATTTTCCGGGACGTTGTGGATAACTAGCTCCTCCCTGGCATTGACTTGATCAATCAACTCAACAGCAAAGTCTTCTGTCTGATCTGCAAGTTTGTTTAGGGCACCAGTGTTTTCTGTGCAGAAATCAGCTAGCTCCCGCAGTTTGCAGTTAAGCTTGGATAAGTAATTATCGAAAAATGCTAATCAATGTTGGGGGACAATTTTACAAAATACGATGTTTGCTCATTAATTCCAGCATATAATATCAGCCCAGCATCTGAAATTAAGTTTAGTTTTTTAGGGGGAGTTGACGAGTATATGGTTGGTAAGGTAATGTTCAGTCCAAAACCGCATCAAAACGTCTCCTGCCTTCACATAAAAATTGAAAACGTTTGAATTTAAAAAACTTTCCCAACTCTTTATCAGTAATTATGTACCTTGAAGGCCACGTCTATCGGGTTCTTGCACGAGCACAAATTCTTTGCAGTTACGATCTGCTCGATATGCTCAGCATTCCATTGCTGGCTTATGGATTCCACGTCGCTTTCTATAAGTTTCTTCAAATTCTTTTCTTCTGAGAATTGAAATCATACTGTCAAAATGTTGCTTCCCAAACTGATAAGATAGGACGACTTTCGTTTCATCTTGAAAAATGGCTTACGCTTGTGTTCGCCATTTGTTTCATCAAACACTGGGTAAAACATCAAAACAGTTAACCGCCAAAGAACATCCTAATATGGAACGGAGATTGCTCGATTGTCCAAAGGTATTGCGTAGAAAAAAGTAACGTCAAAGAGAAAAAATCGATTGATTTCTAGAGGAGCAGGGATAGCGTAATGATAAGACCACTCCCCTTCCACCAATGTGGTCCGGGTTCGATTCCCGGACTCGACGTCATATGATGGTTGAGTTTGTTGTTGGTTCCCTTCTCTGCTCCGAGATGTTGTGCTCCGGGTACTCCGGTTTCCCCCTCTCGTCCTCTTCTTAATTCTAACGCTAACATGAGCCCTAGTTTAGGGCTCATGCTAAATTGATTTGATTTCGAAGAATTGATTTGTTTTGAACATAGTTAATAGAGGGAAATGGTTATCAAACCTAGCAAAGTTCTTTGTTATGTTTTTGATTGCTATTTTGGGAGTTGACCGTGCACAAATATAATAATAGTAGCTATTTATGCGTGTTCATGTAACTAACCGATAGAAACATTGCAATTATGTCATTCATGCATATTACATGAGTGGAAATTAACAAAAGATGTCCACTATCATGGACCTTCCAACATAAATCTTGGCCTCTTTGCTTTGCTCCTTTGATCTATGCCGGGCTTTATAACCATTTCCCTCTATTAACCATTTTTTGAAAAAAAGAAACAACAAGAATGATTTGATTTGATTCTTGAAAGTTCTCTCGTTCCAGATCGAGCAAGTAACTTCTTGCTAAACAAGTCAAAGTCATTTGTGACAATATACGTGAAACAAACCCTCTCTTATATCCGCCTCATTTTCTGTTGTCAATTCATCCGTTTCAGCATAACTTTCTGGAATTAAAGAAAGATATATTAGTGCAATTTACACCGAAAGATAACAGTTTTCATTGTCTGGATGAAAAGAATAAGGAAAAGAAGAAAGAAAGTGGGAAAGAAAAAATACCACTTTAGGAATGCTTTGCGTAATCTTAAGGAATAATCCCTTGGAAATTATTACCTCGTATTATTCTGAAAGTATGGAAATCCAAAAGTTTCCTCTTGCTTTTCTCAGGACTTTTCCTCATCAGACGTGACGCCATCCTCACAAAATCTAAGAGAAGACGTAAACCAATGAGTTTATTGTCCTATACATTTTTTAGGACCGCATGTTAAGTCTCACTGTGTTGCGCTATTTTTCTTTCCCTCCTGCCTACGTGAAGGGATTTTCTAATCATTCCTTATGACCCTGGTGTCTTCAATCAAGTTCCTTTTCGTTTAGAATTTTTTGGGGTTTTTAAGGTCTAGTTATTATTAATTTTCGTCGGTATTCTACCGAACCTTCCTATCCTGCACTGCATTGATTGCATACGGCTAAGTATTTTCTATGGGGTGGTATAGCTACGCCCCTGGGTAGTTGGACCATTGAGATCTTATACGTCCGCAATGATCGAACTGAAAGCGCACCCTAGTCTCTCATTGCTGGCAACACCTTTAAACAGTGAGCAATATAAACCTCCCTTAATTAATGACCTTATTTAAGATTGCGATGATGTGTTCAGTGATTGGGATTGTCTCCCAGCTGAATACCACAGTGAAGTTGATACAAGTGTAAAACCAGTTTAGGATGCTCCTCGGCGAGAACCAGGTCCACTCAAAGTAAAGCTCAAAGAAAAGACTGATGAAATGGAACAGCAAGGAATCGCTGTCAAAGAAAATTGATTAGCAGCCTCCAAAAAGACCACACCCAAGATGGAAATATCCCAAAATACCAAATTTACCAACTTAAGAAAGAGATTGCTGGCATTAAAAACGTTGATTACGTGCGCCTATCAAAGGGCACTCATCAGCAAGTCAAGCAATGCAGCCCAAGGTGATGCCACATTTCAAAGCTTAATGGATACAGTCACAACTAGGTGGCCAGATGTTCCGTTTTTGCAGTCACAAGTATTAGAACGACAAGGAAGAATTAATAGTTCAAGATGGAGTTCTTTACAGGGAATGATAGTGGTTATCACTGCTTAGTAGTATACGAGGGATGGAATTATCCGGGTTTTGGCCTAGTTGATGCCTACTTTGGCCTAGTATGCTAGGTAAATCATTAATATTCAAACTGCCTAGGTAAAATTAGGTTCCTGCATACTAACGAGGGTCACTCTAGTACAATAGCAACAATAGACCTGCTCAAACTAGTCCACTGTTCGTCAACACGGATTGGTCAGTCAAGAATCTATTATGTCTTCCAAATAAACGCGCGCCCTATGTTGGTAGCATCACTCTTGCAATTCGTTTGCTGGGAAAACTTTCCTCCGAGAGTTTGAATTACAGATGTTTATCACTCATTACTGTTTAAATGGCTTGCTTAACCGTTAACGATTCACGAAGTTGCATTGAACGCTTGTGTATCTATCTCTCTTGCTTTCCGCTCCATTAGTCACTAGCTAATTATGCAGACATGCTGTGCCCGACATTTGCATACCAACTCTACTCTACGTGTCGCATCATAATTTCCTCCATTACGTTTTTTTGGAATTGGCAATAATGGTAAATATTTCTTTCTTTCACGTTAATTTGCGATCGAAAGTTCAGCAACTCCAATGCAAGCCATGAACGTTCAGTAGGAATAAAGGATACAAACAGAAGGCTGGTTTTCATTCCGATCAGGTTTTTTAACGCTCAATAAACATATGTTAAACTTTTGGTATTTTCTACCTAGTATTACAAGAAAATTACGGCCAAAGGCAAGACCTGTTTTATCAGTCTTTATTTTCCTTTAGCTTGGTAAAGTATTCACACGGGAAACGTGAAACACAAAAATAGAATTTTAGCAAGCGGCGACATAAGAGGACATAAGAGGGATACTAAAATTTGGGCCTGATCGCAGGTCAGTTACCGCTCAAGACGATCTAGTGTTGGAAAAACGCCTTTTTTTAGTTGCCATCTTCATAATATTTACAAGTATTGAACCTAAGTTAGTGGCGAGAAAGCCTCAGGAAACCACAAGGCTTATAGGAGAGGCCACCTCGAAGGACAATATTAGAGTAACAAATTGGTGCTGTGTGAGTGCGGCATGACAGGTTCAGGATTGTTTAAATAAAAATTCTAGCATCTTTTTCTTAAAAGAAACAAAAC
Source organism: Pachyseris speciosa (assembly GCA_016490735.1). Classification (NCBI taxonomy): domain Eukaryota; kingdom Metazoa; phylum Cnidaria; class Anthozoa; order Scleractinia; family Pachyseridae; genus Pachyseris; species Pachyseris speciosa. Next base: position 2,036,938 of record JAEMWC010000008.1, read on the forward strand.
CTTTATACCAACCAGATGTCAAAACACCTTTTGTTACACAAAAAACAAGTCCATCAAACCTATACGCAAGTTCAGTTGATCTTAGTTCCATCAGGAATAAAGGAAATAGTCTCTAGATATTACTTGCGCATCAGAACTTTTAAACATGACATTTTTTATATTCTAATAGTTATAAATTGGCACATTCTCATTGATCTCATTGCTGTTTCGAAGAAGGAGAAAAAGGATGGACAGCTTAGCCTTTGATCAATTCTTTCTCGTTTATTTTGCCGCACATAATTCACCTGGATAATAGCTTTGTCTTGGTCCTTTCTTTTCTTTTAATACAACGCGCGCTGAATAATCATGAGTTTTAAGAATGACAAACAGAACGTACCAAAACGCATTAACAACAATTATCGTCTGGCATTCTTCCGATGAAATATTTTGCTCAACGCGCTTTTTCATTAAAAAAAAAAAAAACAGACTTTCTGCTCGAACATACCCAGTTACAATATTTTGCTAAACGATGGATAACTTGGTCGTGGACTTTTATAAATTGTTTCTCGATATTTTTTCTTCATATAACTCCCCTTAACTGGGGTAGTTTTGTGTACGGTGGCTCTTTATTAACAGGTGGGAAACCACTGGCATGAACTAAATAAAAACTGCTTTTTACGAACGCTGAATCATGACATAATATTAAAATTACAAATGACATTGTTTTCACAACGTCCGTCTTCTTAATTAAGTATATTTCTTCGACTCACTGTCATTCTTATTTTAGTAGCTTGTGCTCAGAGGACGGAAACGCAACCTCATTCGTCAAGTTCCTGTTGTTGCAGGTCCAAGAGTTCAAAGTCTCGGTCCGACTCCTGATAAAGAGCAAGTGTGAGCTGTTGTGACACGGGGTCGGTGGCCGAACCAACATGCATCCCTCCACGCTTAAAGATTTTAATTGTGAAATGCATCTTCACTGGCCTCCAATTTTCTTCTTTTTTAAATGCAAGCTTCAGTGTCTTTTCTATTAAAGTTAGCTTTGAATAATAAAAAGAATACTGTTACTGTCTAGGGGCTGTACCCAATGGTCGATTTGAAAGTCACTCTTTGGAAACTTTATGTTGTTAAACCTAGTATATAATCTCGCTAAGCTTCACTTCTCGGGATGATGTTTGCTTAAAGAGCATAAGCTAAACTACATCTCAATCTAAGCTTTATTTGCTGTCCATTCCGCACCTGGGTAAAAAATACAATGTTTCCTGTACATACCCTCAATTTTGCCATATTTTAGAAGACAATAACATCGCTACTATTCAAAATTACAGAATGTAAAATAGCTCTTTCCAGTGGCTCATTCCTCTTGTTTGTACTACTATTAGTTTCGCCCTTGATTAGCGAGCACGCTACACGAAAATATGTGGCATCTTTCGCCATTTTCTTTGCTGTACTCTTATGCAAGTCACACATTACATGAAGACAAAACTCAAGGACTCTACTAGTGCTTTTAATTGTTCATTCACGAGAAAAATTTAACTAAGGCACCATTCTACCTTTTTAAATTATCAAAAGACTCTTAACGTAAAGTTTTTCGGTTGATAGTACTGAGAATACAAATCGCTGAAGAATGAAACGGAATGAAATAAAATGAAAGGAAGATGAGACCAAAGATACCTGCAGTATACCTTCTGTGGACGATGATGTGCTTTCCTATTCCGAAAAATACTTTGTCGTCTAGCTTCTAAACCTGTTTACACCCCCATTCTGTGGTCAAATGAAATATGAATGAATGTTGTTTTATACACTCGAGCGCCAATGAAGGCTTATGCATATATTCGACCGTTGCCACATGCAGACGTATCAAGTTACTTAGCTTTTGCACCTGAACCGGGTGTATGTGATGTTTTAGCGTTGGTTTCATGGATATTTACCAATATCACTTGTAGTATCCCATATTTTTGCCAAAATGAAAGATCGCTGGAACTTTTGAATATTGAATAAAAGGGTCTTTTTGGACAACTATTAAAAAAGAAATTTCAATTTCGGTTCTGTCGCCGGACTCTCGAAAATAATTGGCATCGGCTCTTTAAGTTATTCTCGTTTTCTTTAAACAGGAAGTTGTAACAACTCCTTTGCGTTCTATTCTTACTTAAAGCTTAGTTTCAACATTCCTAACTGAATAAAGCTATTTACATAACAGACTCAGCTTTGCCAATCAACAAACTCTATTTAAATTTGTTTTGGCTTCTCTAAGAACAGCTGCAACTGTGAAACAGATTAAGATCGCATGTACGAAGCGAGCATCAGGGAGAGCGTTAAACAAGAATTCTAGAATGGTGCGGTGACGTAATCAGAGAAAGGAAAGCGTAATGTCGTCCTTAAGGAGCATTGGTCTTGAAGGGTTAAAATTTATAGGCTGTAAAAAATTTAGCTGGTTTGCAACCTGTGGAAAAGTTATACAAACATAAAGCGGCAGTGATTTTGTATCCCGTACAGCTGATTGGTGCGAGTCAAATGATCTTGCTGACCCTTATTAGTGTGAGTGAGAGATGAGACCCACTCTTCCTCGGAAATCCTCGTTTACTGGTCACCCTCCCTGTTGAAGTTATGTAATAGCTACGACTCCCATGTCAAACGAATGCAAAGAAGAACAATTTTGTTCCCAGAGCCCACGTTAACTTTATCCAGCGAAATTATTTCCAGTTCTAAGTGAATGGGTGAGCGTTGGGTTGGCTATGGGAATTCATTTCAGCTCCTAATTTGGTACAAAAATACGCGAATGTTATTAAGTAATCAATGTAGCTTGATGCAAGAAGTACTGAGGTCTACTGAGATCTACTTAATAAAGAAAGGAAAATCTTTGAAATATGTACTTATTTTCTCTTTCAGTAACATTTGGCAATTCTTAATAAACAGGGACACATTCGAGCTGTCCAGAAGTCCCACAGTATGGCGCACCATCTCCGCCAAATATCGCCGGGTAACATCCAACTTAGCAGATCAACATCAGACTTTATTATGTCAATATTGCTTCCCTTATAGATCAGATTCCAACTTTGCAGCAAAACGTCTGACAACAATAATAAGCTTTCTTTACCCTCGGCAGTATTTATAGCACAAGGCTAATGGGGCCGAGAAAATACAGAAACAAATTATCCAAATAGATATAACAAGCTAAGAATCCTAACTGGCCTGAGGCAAACCAGCTGGTTATTTACAAGAATTACCGAGGAGTTGAACCAGGGACTACCCAGAACAACACCAGCTAGTGGCTAGAGCGGGATTTGAACCCGGGATGACCGCATTGAAATCCAGCGCCCCAAACCACTCGGCCATCCTGCTTCCTTGAATCCTCCCAACGTGAATCAACTTTCAACTTCATCTATCCGATATACTCTAAGCGAAAATTACAAAGTTCACGAGTTTCAAGTTCGAAGTTGTCAACTGAAGAGTTCAAAAGTTGCATCCTAAATCTGCCAATAATAGAGTGCTAAAGTGTGACGTCACAAATATTAGAATTTTTGAAATTTTGGGATTTGTTGAGATTTTTAGAAAGAGCAAGATGAAAGATGCTAATTTGCCAAAAATCAGTATTTAAAGGCAAATTGGCTCCGAGATATTAGCACCGTTATGCTCTGCTGACTCCATACAAATCCTTCTAAATTTGACTCGGTTCATAACGTTAGGAACTGAGTCAAGTTTAGAAGGATTTGTATGGAGTCAGCAGAGCATAACGGTGCTAATATCTTGCTCTCAAACTGTAAGAAAATGCTGATTTTTGGCAAGTAGATCTTTTTGATCGTGTTCTTTCTGAATATCCGAACAAATCCCATAATTTCAGAAATTTAGTTTTTATGACGTCATCACTTTAGTACTCTATTATGGGCTATCCTAAATGACATCATCTTATAGCCTCGTTCTGGTGCAATCAAGATGGCGGATCTGGCGGATGCGATACAAGTGGTGGACGATTTGGTTGCAAGACTGAATAGTCTAACGGATGCATCGGATACTGGGGCCACAGTTTTGAGGCTTGATGTTCTACATAGCATGCTGGTCTTGATGTTGGCCAGGATGTCGCTGATATGATCGGTGCCCTTTACGAAAATTTTCGGTATCATCGAGACTTATTCACTGCTGTTGTGCTCGATGGCTATCGTCCCCCGTGTTGGACTAGAAGACGGAGTGGAAGACTTCCATTCTAGTTTCCCAGTGAACATCTCATTTTTAGTGGAACAAGGCTTCAAGGTAGAGGAAATAAGTTACTGTACACCCAGTAATGCTAAAATCAAATGTAAGAATTGAACTTATTTCCTCTACCTTGAGGCCTTGTTCCAATAAAAACGAATAAAAGAAAAATGACCATCACATACTTGGGTTAGCTCAGTTGATACTCACAACTGCACCGGTATCGCAAAGATCATTGTACTTTTTTAAGGCTTTCTTTTCGCGTACACAACTGCAATCATCGTTCATATCTAAAGTCATTCAACCGCAATTCTATTTTCCTATATTTTGAGGTTTATTGGTTCACTAGTTTGTGTTCCTGTCCTTTCCATGACGCTGCGGTTTATGTACGTAAGTGGTACGAGGTATCGCGCTGACTTGCTCCTCTTAAATTACACGTTTGTTTCGCACGTAACCAACCTATATATACATTAGAGACAAAGATATCCTAGGTTGCACGAGAGCTACGCTTTGTGAAGACCCAAACTGCGTATTTGAATAAAGTTTAAAGTAATTGATTTGACTGATTAAACCCGGAATTGAAAGACTGTCAAGAGTAATGGCAGTGTCATAGTTTACCTTTCAAATAATCTGAAATTTAAAAAATGGATCTTCTTAAATCCCCTCTTTTTAGGCTTGCACCAAAGCCTTACCATTCATAGCCGAGGGTACTGAAAGAGTTGAGTTATGCATGTCGACCTTTTTCTCACTTTCTTCCTTTTTGTACGGTTATTCCTTTCCTATAAGCGGAGTATTTGTATTAGCGTAATTAAATGCAAACATGTTTTATTGCAAAGCTAACGTATTAAAATGGAATAAAAAATTTGTCAAAAAAGAGTAACTTGTTTTGGAAGAATTCGTTACGCTTCTTGCCCCATCTTCCGCTCCGGATCTTCAAAACAAACGACGTCATTTCCGGTATTTTTTCCTTTCATTGTAAGTCTTTTGAGCACAGATGTAAAGCTGTGTTTCAATGACATACATTCAACCAGCTTTGCCATAAACTCCACAAAGTTTTGTACGTTTCTTGCATATATCAAGACCACAGTTATCCTGGAAAATTGATTCCGGCTGTTAATTTCGCCTGTCTGTGTCACATTGTTTGTTCTTTCGCAAGGCTAGACTAACGAAAAAGTACTTTGTTCCAGTTGCTTTTAATATTGGTAAGTTACCATTTACGAATAATCTAAATAATCTGATTTATTTGCTTTCGTTGCGACATGCAAACACTGATTGTCTTTTTTTTTTTTCTTCGAGCCTGGGCGAAACCAGCAGCAAACAAAACGTTCTCCACCCTGTTTTCTGATAGTTTAGTAAGTTGCTTCTCTTTACTTTTTATTCATTAACAAGCACTGCTATTTGCTAGAGATTTTAACAGTAGCCTGATAAGAAAAGATCTTTCCAATGCAAGAGTCACTGAGTGTCAAAATTCCTGTTCACATTGCCTTCATGATAGGAAATCAAAACACAGACAATCGTTATTCTTGCTGTAGGATTTATTACTCAAGACATCACATCACAGGCTTTACTTTGAACACGCTTAAAGCTGGATGAAATCGTATCGTAGACAATGAAATGGAAGGATAACTTGAATCGTAGTGAAACGACGAGAATCGAGGGTAATCGTAGGGATCGAGCGGTTGAGCAATTGAGCGGTTCAACTGGCAGCTGAACTGGGAAATAAAACAAAGAAAAACTAGTTTACAAACGACTACATAACGAGTACACTGACAAGAAAAATTAAAGAACCGAAAAACACTTACAGATTTTATGCCATGTCCGTAAAGAACTCAAAATATCAAAACTAGAAAGACAAATGTCTTGGAATCGACGAGATCGTTGCAAAACAGTTCGAGCACATGGTCATGCCAGACCAAGACACCTAGCAAGCTTGAAAACAATTTCCATAAGCGTCCGTTACCAAGCGTGGGTAATGTAACGAGTAACGTAATCAACATTTTGACCGCAACATTCCGGCCCCTAAAATGTGAACAACTGCAGAACATTTAAACAACAGCTCTAGGTCAAAACGTGATTTTTTCGGGACTATTAAGGTTCTTAACTATTAACTGTTCAGTGTTCGCGAACATCTTCTCGTCTTCTCGCGGGCCTTGCGAGATCTCCACTGACTCTAGAAGAACAATCTTATCTATGGGACGATCCAGCATTGAGGTGCTGGTCTTGACCAAGACACTTCTAACACGACCATCTTGAAACCAACCACGTGGTTTCAACGCCATCGTCTACGAACATACGAGTCTTCTTTGCTGAAACATCCGGTGGAAGTTCTGGTCCAGAAAGCAACAGGAGAAGATGATTTGGAGAAAGCGCTTCCAAATCTGCTGGGTCGTCCGACGACTTCGTTATAGGATATCCATTCACTATGAATTCTACCTCGCACATGAGGGTCGTTAGTCCTTCATCATCAAGAGTTTGCCCTTTCATGGCTGCACTCAGGACCTTTCGGACTGTTCTTGTACAACGTTCCCAGACACCGCCAAAATGAGAACCCGCAGGCGGATTAAACAGCCACTTGACGGTTCTTTGCAACAGTAATTCATGGATTTGCCCTTGATTCCATTCAGCGATAGATTCGCGAAGCTCCCTGTTTCCGCTAACGAAATTCGTACCTATTGAAGTAAAAACCGTTCTCTGGTTCAAAATTTAAAACATAAGCTTTCGGCTATCAGTCTATAGCCTTTAACAAATGGAAAATGTAACGCGCGGACGGAAATATATACAAAGAGGGTGCGAAAATTTGAGAATAAAATTACAAAAAGAAGTGTGAAAGAGCTAAAAGATAAAAATGTAAATAAGGTCTAATTCAAATAAAATGGAGTATTGCCTAGGCAACGGTTTTGAGTTATTATCCGCGTCGACGATTTCTGCGGTGTGCCAGGATTCTAGTGTTTTTCGAACGCGGTAATTGCTTTTGTCAATGACACAAGCATTATCGAAACCAATGGAGTGATTGTTTTCCCACGCATAGTTGGCAACATTAGAGCCATTTGAACAGTTCTTCAAGTTTCGTTGGTGTTCCTTTTTTGGGGTTTGGAAGCATCTTTCGGTTTCTCCTATGTAGTTCCAAGGACAGTCTTTGCATGGAATTTTGTAGACAACATTACTTTGAAGATCCGAGGGTTGTCTGAACTTTGGAGACGGGATTTCTTGTTGAAGGGTTTTGAATGGTTTGTTGACAACCCGGATATTGTTGTTACGGAGTAATCTCGTAAGGGGCTCGGTTAGGCCGCTGATGTAAGGGAGGCATGCAAAACCCTGGTACGTATTCGATGGATCGGCTCATTTGAAGAACATAGAAACCAATTCTTCTAGTGGAGGAACTGTAGATGAGGGTAGTTTCTTATTGAGAATGTTAGAAATAACAGCCAATGGGTAGCCATTAACTTCTAACGCAGCCCTGACGTGGTTGGTTTCACCTGTTTTTCCTTCAAGGCTGCTAGGGAGGTTGGATGCCCGGAACAGGAGGGTCGTGGCTGTGCTGATTTTGTGTTCTTTTGCGTGATGAGAAGAGAAATCCAAGTATCGGTCTGTAGGGGTTGACTTCCGATATACATCAAAGACGGCAACACTGTTTCTCCTGGAAACCAACGTGTCTAAGTAAGCAATTTGACCATTGTTTTCATGTTCAATTGTGAAGGAAATTTTGGTATCACAGGGATATTCTCAAATTTTCGCACCCTATTCGTATATATTTCCGTCCGCGCGTTACATTTTTCATTCGTTAAGGGTAATAGACTGATAGCCGAAAGCTTATGTTTTAAATTTTTAACCAGAGAACACTTTTTACTTCAATAAGTTTTATCCTGGTTACAGTTCTATTTCTACTCGAAATTCGTACCATTGTCTGATCTCATGACTTCAGGGACGCCTCTTCTCGCAATAAAGCGGCGCAAAGAATTAAGGAAAGAGTCAGTGTCCATAGTCTGAATTACTTCTATGTGTATCGCCCTCGTAACCAGACAGGTGAACAAAACACCGTAACGCTTGACTAGACTTCTACCTCTGTGGACGTCAAACGGGCCAAAACAGTCAGCGCCCACAAAACTGAAGGGGTGCTTATCAGGAGTAACTCTGTCAACAGGGAGATCCGCCATCCTTTGAGCGCCAACAGGGGCTTGCGTTCTTTTGCAATTCAAACATCGGCTTAGGACTCTTCGCACTGCAACTCTTCCCTTGATAACCCAGAACCTTTCCCTTGCTAGGAAGAGCACGTGCTCTTGTCCAGAGTGGCCAGCGAGCAAATGGAAGTGCCTAACAATGAGATCCACTACATGATGATTTTTCGGCAGTATCACAGGATGTCTTCGTTCTTCTTCGATTGGTGCATGTTTCAGACGTCCTCCGACACACAACAAGCCATTACACAGCACTGGTTCCAACTTGTAGATGGAACTTGATTTCTTGACGAGACGATCCTTGCCCTTTTGATTCTTGGTTGCTTTAGAGTCATTGATTCAATTTTCCCAATCTGCAGACATGTCAACTCTTCTCTAAAACTTCGCCTTTGTACATGCTTCAAAACTTCTACTTCGGCGGCTTGCATTTCTTCTCCACTGATCGGAGTGGGTTTCTTAGAGATAAACACTTCAGCTTCATTTGTCTTTCGTCTTCGGGATGCACACAGGAGGTTTGAACGATAACGCAGTATACATGCCGTCAGCTTCTTAAACCTATACCACGACAAGCAAGACTGTACCAGCCGATCCAACGGGTTTGTTTCACATACTGAGGCAACTGCTAAGGTCTTCCTTTCCGTCTTTATCTCTGGATCATCCTCCTGAACTTGCTTGAGAGGATCAGATTGCTTGGGCCACTGTTCCTATTCACTCCACAGAAAGGCGGCACCATTTATCCAACGCTTGTTCTGAAGAAGATCTTGTACAGATAATCCTCTAGATGCATCGGCTGCAGGATTGGCTCCGGTATTGACATATCGCCACTGATCCGGTCGTGATTCTTCGTGTATTGCTGAAATCCTGTTGGCCACAAACGTTTGGAATCTCTTATCTTGATTGGCAATATAACCCAACACACACGTACTGTCCGTCCAGAAGTACATCTTGTCGATTGCAAGATCTAGTTGGCGCTGTATCATACTGCCCAGTCTTGTTGCAACCACAGCCGCCGACAACTCGAGTCTTGGAATGGTAACTGCCTTTAAAGGTGTTTGTCGAGATTTTCCCATGATAAATGCGCAATGGACATCTCCCTTTTCATTAGCAAGGCGAAGGTAAGGCACAGCTCCATATCCTTCTTGGGATGCGTACGAGAAGTTATGTACTTGAGCAGACACAACTCGACCAAACTCTTTCGGCTTCATGCAACGCTGAACACTAAACTGTTCTAGTTTAGGTAGTTCCTGTAACCAAGATTGCCATCGAGACAAATCTTCGGGGGAAATGTCATCATCCCAATCCAAGCCCTTTCTGCACAGATCACGAAGAATAGCTTTCGCTAGAAGAATAACTGGTGCCACAAAACCTAAAGGGTCGTAGACAGAAGACACTACAGAAAGTATGCCTCTTCAAGTGGCAGGTCGATTCTTTACATCAATTTTGAAGTCATCTGACTGGACATCCCATTGAATGCCAAGGGCACGTTCGATAGGCAAACTGTCAAGATCAAGCTCCTTGACGGATCCGGCTCTATCGGATTCTGTTACGGACTCGATGACTTCACGGGAATTTGATATCCATTTCGTTAGGTGGAATCCGCCTTTAGCAAGTAGCTTTCGAAGCTGATCAACCATCCGCACCGCCTCTTCTATACCATGCACAGACTTTAAGCAGTCATCGACATAAAAAGTTTCTTCTGACTATTTTCACTACTTCCTCGTCAAAATGATCCTTGTTGTCATCTGCAGTTCTTCGTAATCCATAGCTTGCACAACTCGGCGAGGAGATACCACCAAAAAAATTGAACACGCATTTGAAATTCTTCCGATGCACTGTTAACATCTCCGCTTGGCCACCACAGGAAACGTAAATACTTGCTATCTTCAATGGGCACTCGAACTTGGTAAAACATCTTCTCGTCATCGGCCATTATTGCAGTCTCTTCTGCTCGAAATCTAGTCAGAACTCCAGGCCCTTGCAAAAGCTGTTGATTGAGGGAGGTTTCCTGTAATTTGGCAGCACAGTCAAATACTACTCTGACCTTTTCCGTTTTCTTGGGATGAACCACCGGATGATTCAGTAAGTACCAAGCATAGTTGACATAGTTGTTCATCAGGAACTCTCTGAGCATAACCTTTCTCGAACAGATCTTCCATGAACACGGAATACTTTCGGTGAAACTCTCGGTCTTTACCCAATCTCTTCTTCAACATGGATAAACGGT
>JAEMWC010000008.1:2052500-2062500 GCA_016490735.1 Pachyseris speciosa
AATTGCCGTGACTGTACCTCTTTAAAGCTAGTGTACGAACACTGCCTTAGTTCTTTCCCCTAAATAAGTTATACGACTGAAACACACACGCAACAAAATATTCTTTCCCGGTTTTATTACACTTTCAAAGCTGGTATTCCGTGACAACAACATTCAGCCGCTTCTTGCCAAGAATGGGAAAGTAGACTGCAACAAATTAAATATGATGTGTAGAAGCTAAACATGCATGGGTAAAAGAAAACGCTGCCAACCAGCGAAAGATCAATTACTTAACTTAGGCTATTCACATAAGACTTCACGCTAACAACATCAACAGGGACAGTGGAATTGAAATTACTGAAGCGTGGATGCCCACGATCAAACAACGCACTAGCCGATCAGTACCAAAGCGGACCGCTCAGGGAACAATTTCTAGTCTGAACGACAAGGTTCGAAAACCTCCAATCAACAACAGCCTAAGTGAGGATCGAAAAGGACCAATCACCACCAGTCACGGTGCTTCTTATACTCACACGCAGCCAGTCGACACCATCGCCTGATGAAGACCAGGGCCCGGTTGTTCGAAAGCCGATTAACCCTAATCCAAGATTAAAACTTAACCAAGGAGTTAATTTCTCTATCCACAGACGTTGCTAAACGCTGACGACCTGCAAAAGTTTAGATTAGAGAACTTCAATCCTGGAAAACAAAAAGCAGCAAAAGAAACTTTGATCCAAAAGTTAAAAACTGCAACCAAAGTATACGCTAATCCTGGATTAAGTTAATCGGCTTTCGAACAACCGGGTCCAGCAGTATAGCGGTCGAAACGTCGCGATCCACATCTCTGTGACTCAATCGTGAGACAAAAGATTAACTCAGCTATCATTACTTAACTTATCTTTATTTTATTCCTCAGTTGGGAGTGCTTTAAAAATGTGGGCTGAGTTGCTCGAAGCATGGTTAGCGCTAAAAATTGGTTAAGACGTATTAAAACCTATAGGTTGCCATGGTATTTATTAGCGCTAACCATGCTTCGAGCAACTGGCCCCTGGTGTGGAAGGAGTAAATATGTCTAAGGACTGTAATCCAGCAGTGCTGAATATGTGTATGTACATGTCGTTTCCTCCTGGGGCTTATGTGTCTAGGTTATATGGATTACACGGAAGACATCATCGCTACTACGTTGTTGGTCTGGGAAGAAGTAGTTATCTGGCTTTCATTTCCCATTTTTGACGATAGGATGGATGTCCATTCATCAACTGAGGGGGTTTCCACGGTTCCCAGATCCTTCGTTGGCTCCTGTCAAAAAACATCAAGGAGATACGCAGCTAGTCTTGTTGTAATAGTAATATGACTAAAACTGATTCCCAACCCTTTCTAACATTCATAGTTTGATGGATGAATACTTCTACTCTTTATTAGTTGTTACTATAAAAATGGTATGAAACAAATGCTCACATTTTGGTGAACCAATTCCAGGGATTTCCTTAACGTAAAGCGGTTACCACAACAACAATATAGCCTGTCAGAAACCAAAGGTTTTAAGTGATGATAACTAAAAACGAGCTTAGTGAGACATGTTTTTATCATCAAACTGTGAACAGCATGTTAAAATACGACTTCTTGCAAAGTTAAAAAATGTGTAGAGAAAGGTTTACGAGGCACCCTAAATTCTCGAAAATACGTGTTGTGAGCCACCTAAACGGCATTTTTTCAGTAAAACAGACACTCTTTCTCATATTAAACCCCTTGGGATGCTTGTGACCACTGCCCATTGAAACAAACATTTGCTGCAGGAAAAGGTCTCAATTTTTACGAGTCGGAGACTTCCAAGCCGCTTTTAGGGCTTCTTCAACTGGGAATCCGACCCCACAAAACTCCAAGTTTGTGATATTTTGTCGTGCGCATCACTATATTTATACGCAACAGATGTTATATGTTGAGAAAAAGAAAGAAGGGTATCAGCTTTCTGCAACATTAAAATCTGTCGTGTGCGGAGGTGGTAACACGTGCAAAAACAATTGCTGTTAAAGTTGAAAGAAAATATTCTTCCTTTTGAATTGTCTTAAATTACGATGGCCATCCACTGAATGCGGCTTTCATTCCAGTATTCACTGTTCAACTAATTTGAGGGAACGCAAACAAGTTCAGTGAAGTAAAGAAGCCAAAAAAGGCAAAAATGAATAAACAAATATAACAAGAAAATAATTAGCTAGAAGGATAAATAGATAAATTAATTGAATAACTAAAACCAAAAGAATGGAGCATGGAGACGAATGTAGAGCAGAAATTTGCTGACCTGTTGATCTGAAGAATCTTCGCCAGTGGACAAAACCTTCAACTTTTCAATTAACAAATCCATCTTCTCTTCAACTGCGAAAAGAGTGTGATCTATTAACACAACCTTTAATGTTATCGCATGAGATAAGAGCCTTCATATAGGGTTTTATATGATGGCCGGTGTAATCTTTGCGTTTTGATTGGTCTGGACGAATTGGTGATTAAAATTTAGAAAAACAATGTATAAGTCAATTAGATTCCATTTTTCAGTGTGCGTGTATTCTGATAACGCACGGAGGAAATGAAAATATAGTAAAAACATCAGTCCCGCTAGCAGCGCACTTCTTTATGCTTACCATGTTTTGGCGTCGTCCGAATGTCATCAGAGTACGGAAATCCTTCGATAACAAGGACCGTAACCACCTTTTATGAGCCGGCGAGAATGAGCACCTCCCCCATGATCTAAGGTCTTCATCAGAGTACACACGCACGGTCAAATGGAATCTATTTGTTAAGCAGATTCAATTGAAATCACAACGGGAAGTATCAAGTCAAATCTGCAACAAATAATGTCCTTCAGTTATCAGTCTTCTTAATTCCCGTGTAAGTACATGTATGCTCACGTGTTGAAAACCTGCCGATTCTTTTCTGAAAACAAAAGTAGAATTTCATTTTATCCGGCTTTAATTGTTTACCTGAAAGAGGAAATGATCCGCCATACTTCTTCTTATAACGTTCTGTGATCACTGGGAAAAGGCATTCTTGGTAATAAATCTTGTAGTTCTTACGGCAATCGTCTGCTTCCTATAAAGGTGAAAAATAATTCGAAAGATGATAACATAGAAATTACACCTGTGTAAGAATATATACATACGATAATGCCATAATTTAGATCCGCGAAATAAATATTTTAATACATGGAAGATTTTTTGAGCCGTATACGCAACTTGTTCAGCAAAAACAAAACCTGAACAAAAGTATTTCCCGCTTGAACGAATGGGACCTTTGCTTTGCCGTTTCCTTGCTCTTCCGATTGAGCTGTCATCCTTCACATCACAGACTTAGTTTCAGACAAACAAATGAAATTCTGCGGAAAACAGCCATTCTTGTCCACCCAAAAGGAGGTCTCCGTGACTCCGCGTTATAATAATAATAATATATATATATATTTAGCCAAGCCTAAAAGCGGAGCTCCAAGAGCATTCTTTTTCTACTGGCATTTACATATAGTCTGCTTGTCATATCACCCATCTGACCTCACTCAAGCTACAGACCCAATGCTGTAAAAAATAGTATGGAAAGGTGATCTGAGCCAGTGCCACAGTGGATTTGGACCCCCTGCAGATTTGCATCCTCCAGTCAAGATCTGCTTGTGGATCAGATTTGGACCCCCTAGTCCAGAACTGCTAGCAGATATGAACCCCCTTTTACAGATTTGGACCCCCCCCCCCCCCTCCTTAAAAACAAGCGTTCTATAGAGTAAGGTAATAAAATTCCTTTGCAAATTGAGTTTGGAGATGTTAAAAAGCAAAATAAAAATGTTGAGGCAGGTCTTTTTTAAAATAATCTTTAATACTTTGTGTAAAAAAGAACCTGCAACGCTAGTTTGCATCTGTCAATTTTTAAAATCAAACATTTCTTAACATCTTAGAGCAATACCTAAGGACAGGTCTGTTTCACCGTTCAACTGTAGGCTACTTAGTTATGGTTTAGAGCCACTAGAAATTGGTGGTGAAGCCTGGTGAATGCTATTTTGAATCAGTATCCGACATCAGATATATAATGATTCAGATCATCACTTCATAATGAATGCAATTTCAGTTATCCAAAGCCTCCCATGAGACAGTTGTAAATCAGAAATTGTGTATCCTCTAGATATATGTATGCCTCACAAATATTATTAAAGAAAGATTCATGGAAATCAATAAAAATATTTAGATGATATGCATTAACACCAAGATATTTCTTTTGATCAGTTACTTCTTGACCTTACTATCGCAAAAAAACTTCTTGCTGACATTAAGCTCATCAATCAATGCACCTACAGTGTTTTCAAAAAGAAATCCAGCTGCTCTTCTGGCCAGCCAAGTGCAAGACTAAGCAACTTGATAATAAAATATTGGGCATTTGGTTGATATCACTATCAAGGTAATTAACAATGTAGTATGAGGATTTAAGGTAATGATTCACCAAAGCAAAAGTGCTGGAAATCCGTGTTAGCCATCTTAACTTGATGTTCTATTTTGCAAGAAAGGTAAGGCCTAGTCTTGCATTTCTCCATGTACATTTGAAATTGCACAACATACTTCATCAAACATCAAAAATCCCATTAAACATTAGTGCCAAATGTCATCCAAATATACCACAAGATTTGGTGTGACCAGCTATGAATAAAATTAATTGAAAGACTGCATGCAGGAGAAGGAAGTCCAAAGGATGTGTACATTGATGAGAAAGAGCTTACTTTAAGTTTAATTTTAAGTTTTTTGTCATGCGAATACATCTAAGTTGATACAAAAAAAAGTGCATGACTGGAGAATAATTGCAGCAATCAATCGAATACTTGTCTCTTACAAGTCACCCCTGCTTTGAGATTGACACTAAAAATAAAGAGGTAAAATTGAAATACAATCCAAAGCTAACCTAATTAAATTACATACTTGTCACTCACAAGCTACATCTGATTTAAAATTGACACTAATAATGTAATAGATAGGACTTAAAACTGCTTAAAGAAGGTGCATATATGATGTTCGATGGAACACCATTCCAGTCTGGTATGTAGCGATTATAAAAAGAAAAGCTGAAGGCCATATATATATTTAGCCAGGCCAAGCCTAGAATCGGAGCTGCACACTCTCACCGAGCAACTTCGCATGGCTTTATTTGGGCCAGTTTAATTTGTGTCCAAAACAATTGAGCAGCAGCTGGGAAAACGAAGAGTTTTCGATAGCAAACGTTTCCAAAAAAAAGACAGACATTCGTGAGTCCTAGCTACTTTCAGATAAAAGCGTAACGGAATTCAAAGCGGATAAAAAAAAAAACACTACAAGCGAACAAAGTACGATGAGAGTGTTTTGCTCGAAGGAGGAGAAGGTGGAGAAATTAAACAAGACTAGCTTGTAATAAAAATAGCTTCTACTGATTAATCTATAGAAATCGGTATTTATTTTGACATAAATGCCCGTAGAAAAGACAATAAAGGGTAAAAACTGATCGTTAAGAGCAGTCAACAGGAATTGACCGCGGTTCAGAAACAACAGAACAGCAAACAGAAGTATTACAAGAAAACAAAGCACAATACGAATAATATTTCTTCGAAGATTGTTGGAGAAGGTGGAGAAATTAGACAAGTAACAAAAATTGCTTAGCAGTTTTGACATAAATGTCCGTGGAAAGACAAAAAAGAGGTCCACAACTGATCGTTTAGAGCAGTCAACAGGAATCACTGAGGCTGCAATCACTCGGAACGCGACAGAGCTGAATAATAGCGCCATTTCCCACAAAATCTTTCCTTGGCTGACACAAAACGCTAAAGAGCTTTGATAGGTTCACTGGTGCTTCCCATGTCTTCCGAAGAACCTTCTTCAATTAATGATTCTCAGTGGCAAAGCGTCATCCAGTTAAAGAAGAAAGCGCTTGCCAAACCACACCAGCATTTCTCTCGCAGACCCGTCCACTATAAAAATTAACAAAGCCAGCCCAGCCAGTCAACCCATTTCGGTGTTTTTAACATCCAAACGCTGATTCTTACCGGTTCAAACAAATTAAGACGACACGTTTATAGACAGCAAAACTTAATATTGTTGTTTACAGGCCGCTTTCGACGAAGATCTCTAAATCTTTTTTCAAATGACGAGGAAGCGCGCTGGTCTTTGACATTTTTGACAGCATTTGGACAACTTTATGTCAGATTTTGAGACGTGCACATGCACATGCATTTGATCGGCTTTCGTGTTTTTACTCGAGCTTGAGGCTTAATTTTACGAGGACTCATTGTGATTATGTGTTATTAAGATAAGGGCAAAAGTTTCTTAACACTGTTGAGGTACCAAGGTCGAAAAATAGTCAGCCAAGCCAAGTAAAAAGACTCGTTCGCTTGCAAAGAAAACCACGTAACAAAAAACGTAACAAAAAACACAAGTCAACTACTTCTTTGCGTCCAAAACGAGTACAGATGATTGTTATTTATATCCATTCGAGAGAAAAATACAAGTTTCATTCCTGGACAAAAGTAACAACGATTAAACCAAATGTTAAGCTTCTATTTATTTAATTTACCTCACTGTCCTGCGCTGTGTTGTAGAGGTTTCTACCACTTGAAAATACGTAAGCTTCAGTAAAGTAAAAACAAGCATCCGCAAAAATAGCAAACGGTTTGTCCAAAAAAGAGCTTTTTCCACAGAGTTTGAGCTACTCGTTCCTCCCATTAACAGACCTCTTAACACAGGTGAACTGCTAAGTGACCTTTCTTAGTGAGATGCAAGACGCCGCGGTAATAGTATTACGAGCCGCAGAAAGCGTGCGAAAAATTAAGCCTCGACTTGGTTTAGGTGTCCCACACTTGGCTTGAACCTGCGATCAAATCGAAACCAAGTACCTGGTCAGCGGTCAACTTCAAAAAATCAGCTGACTTCGATGAGGTCTTAACTTGAGCCCGCGATATGGCCACGTGACACTGGTCAGCGGATACCTTGTTTTGACAGGTGTCAATTGGCTATAAAATGGATGTCCAGTATCAAAGATGTACGCTGGGTGTACGCTGTAAACGAGCTGGTAAGCTGCTGGGCCAGGTGGAGTATGGCCGCAGTTAGGATATTATTAGTTATTGGGCAACACCACCGTCGTCGTCGTGCGCGCCCACGAGCAATACCGCTAGCCATTTTTACCATGAGAAAAGCAGTTGACGGGTTTCTATAGGTATGGTGCTCCGCTTGGCGGCCGTTCGGGCCGCCGGAGCTCCGTTAATAATAACAATAATTTGTATAGCGCAAATTCCATGCAATGTTCAAATGCGCTTCACAATAAAATTACACAGTCCAAAAATCGGATACAATAATTAATACGACTATTAGAATAAAATAAAATGAAATAAAATAAAATACTAATACTGCTTACAAATAATATATATATTTAGCCAAGCCTAAAAGCGGAGCTCCAAAAGCATTCTTTTTCTACTGGCATTTACATATAGTCTGCTTGTCATATCACCCATCTGACCTCACTCAAGCTACAGACCCAATGCTGTAGAAAATAGTATGGAAAGGTGATCTGAGCCAGTGGCACAGTGGATTTGGACCCCACGTGGATTTGCACCCTCCAGTCCAGATCTGCTTGTGGATCAGATTTGGACCCCCTAGTCCAGAACTGCTAGCAGATATGAATCCCCTTTTACGAATTTGGACCCCCACCCCTCCTAAAAACAAACGTTCTATTGAGTAAGGTAATAAAAATTCCTTTCCAAACTGAGTTTGGAGATGTTAAAAAAGCAAGATAAAAATATTGAGGTTAGTTTTTTTTTAATAATCTTTAATACCTTGTGTAAAAAAGAACCTGCAAAATTTTTAAAACAAAACATTTCTTAACATCTTAGAGCAATACCTAAGGACAGGTCTGTTTCCCCGTTCAACTGTAGGCAACTTAGTTACATACTTAGCTACTTAGGTATGGTTTAGAGCCACTAGAAATTGGTGGAGAAGCCTGGTGATTGCTCCTTGGAATCAGTATCACATCAGATATATAGTGATTCAGATCATCACTTCATAATGAATGCAATTTCAATTATCCACAGCCTCCCATGAGACAGTCAGAAATCGGAAATTGTGTATCCTCTGGATATATGTATGCCTCACAAAAATTATGAAAGAAAGATACATGGAAATCAATAAAAATATTTAGATGCCATGAATTAAGACCAAGATATTTATTTTGATCAATTACTTCTTGACCTTACTATCACAAAAAAAACTGCTTGCTAACATTAAGCTCATCACTCAATGCACCTACAGTGTTTTCAAAAAGAAATCCAGCTGCTCTTCTGGCCAGTTAAGTGCAAGACCAAACAACTTGATAATAATATATTGGGCATTTGGTTGATACCACTATCAAGGTGATTCATCAAAGCAAAAGTGCTGGAAATCCGTTAGCCATCTTAACTTGATCTTAACATACTTCATCAAACATCACAGATTGCATTAAACATTAATGCCAAATGTCATCCAAACATCCCACAAGATTGGTGTGACCAGCTACTAATAAAATTAATTGAAAGACTGTATGCAGGAGGAGGAAGTCCAAAGGATGTGTACATTGATGAGAAAGAGCTTACTTTAAGTTTAATTTTAAGTTTTAAGTTTAATAATACTTTGTCATGTGAATACAACTAAGTTGATACAAAACAAAAAAGTGCATGACTGGAGAATAATTGGGAGAAACTAAATTCCCATACAAAGAATATTATCTAATATTACACATTCTAAAAACTAAGAGGTGAAATTTAAACGTGGCCCAAAGCTAACCTAATCAAATTAAATCAAATACTTGTCTCTTACAAGTCACCCCTGATTTGAGATTGAGACTAAAAATCATGAAGTAATCCAAAGCAAACCTAATTAAATTACATACTTGTCACTCACAAGCTACATCTGATTTAAAATTGACACTAATAATGTAATAGATAGGACTTAAAACTGCTTAAAGAAGGTGCATGCATGATGTTCGATGGAACACCATTCCAGTCTGTTATGTAGTGATTAAAAAAAAGAAAAGCTGAAGGCCATATATATATTTAGCCATGCCAAGCCTAGAATCGGAGCTGCACACTCTCACCGAGCAACTTCGCAAGAGTTTATTTGGGCCAGTTTAATTTGTGTCCAAAACAATTGAGCAGCAGCAGGGAAAACGAAGAGTTTTCGATAGTAAACGTTTCCAAAAAAAAGACAGACATTCGTGAGTCCTAGCTACTTTCAGATAAAAGCGTAACGGAATTCAAAGCGGATAAAAAAGAAAAGAAAGAAAAAAAAGAAAAAAAAAAGACGGACATTCTTGAGTCTAACTACTTTGAGATGAAAGCGTAAAGGGATTCAAAGCGGATCAAAAAAAAAAAAAAACAAAACAAAAACACTGCAAGCGAACAAAGTACGATGCCGGCGAGTGTTTGCTCGAAGAAGGAGAAGGTGGAGAAATTAAACAAGACTAGCTAGTAATTAAAATAGCTTGTAATGATAAAGCTAGGAAAATCGGTATTTATTTTGACATAAATGCCCCTAGAAAAAAAATAAAGGGTACAAACTCTTCGTTTACAGCAGTCAACAGGAATTGACCGCGGTTCAGAAACAATATAACAACAAACATAAGACTTATTACAAGAAAACAAAGCACAATATGAATAATATTTCTTCGAAGATTCTTGGAGAAGGTGCAGAAATTGGACAGGTAACAAAACTATCTTGTATTAAGCTAGACAATTTCCTTAGCAGATTTGACATATATGTCCGTAGAAACGACAAAAAAGAGGTCCGTACCTGATCGTTTAGAGCAGTCAACAGGAATCACTGAGATAGCAATCACTCGGAATGCGACAGAGCTGAATAATAGAGCCATTTCCCACAAAATCTTTCCTTGGCTCACACAAAACACTTAAGTGCTTTGATGGTTTTACTGTTACTTCCCATGTCTTCCGAAGAACCTTCTTCAATTAATGATTCTCAGTGGCAAAACATCATCCAGATAACGAAGAAAG
>JAEMWC010000008.1:2067500-2132500 GCA_016490735.1 Pachyseris speciosa
GGGAAGGGAGGGGGGGGGGCTTAAACTCGATCTTAAACTCTCAGTTTTGCACTTTGAAAGGCTTTGAAGCTCAGTTTTCGCAATAGTTTTGTCCAAGATTATAGCAACTCATAAAGTAATTTCAGTTGAATATCGAATGCAATTCTCCCTTGTTTTGGTTTTTCTATTCCGGTCTATGTGATTGGTTCGTGAAACTCGCGTCACTTCTTCAAACAATAAGGAGCAAAACCAAAACAAATGCTCACTTTTCGCACTCGTTTTCCCGCGCTTGGTGCGGGCCCGGCAACATCGCTTTTCTTTGAGTTCTCATTGGTTCGCTGCGAAGTTCACGTCTGCTGTGACTGTACATAATAATGGCTTTGATTTTAGTTTTGTGGCACTCAACCAAAACCTGTTGTCATATATCTATAATAATTCTATATATGTGTTGGTTGGTGAGGTCGTTGAAAAGATGCCTGGGTCCACAACGTGCCACGTGTGAAAGACGCCAGCAAGTAAGACGAAACGGACTGCGCCTAGCCTCAAGTTATGTCAGGGGATATCAAAACTGTTATGTGCGTTCATCATCAAATGCTATTCAGAGGTTATGCTATCACTGATTTTGTAAAACGAAGGGCAGTTTGGAGGACTGTGAATTAAAAATTAACCTAAGCGAAGTGCAAAAACTCTTGGGTAAAGTTGATTTGTGAGACCAATAAAAGTCCTGAAAATCCTCTGAAAGTTTTATGAATCATTTGACTGCTTTTGTGATACATTATCATAAAAAGATTGAACAGGATTAAATATCAAAAAATTGTATTGCGTTTTTATTATTTCCTCTTATTGCTTTAATATACTAACTGCTACGCCACGGTATGTCTTACCGTTGCATTGTCGTATGTTTTTGTGAGCAAAGCCACCAGCATGTTAATCAACATGATAACGGACAAGATCAAGAAAAGATAATAGAGAACCAACACCACGTACGTCGACAATGTAGTGTAAGATTGCAGATCTGCCCGGGCCGCTTGGCCAAACAAAGACCAGATGAGTGGACCAAATATGTCGAGCAAACCAGGGCTGAAAAATACAATCATGGCTTATGAAACACGTTATCGTAACATCAACTAGAATTAAAAATAGCTATTTTTCACCGATCGGTCAGCAAAAAGGTTTGGTAACTTTGTACAGGAAATGGTTTTATCCCAGGGGTAATACAACTTGCTGAGGTACGTCCTCCGGTCGTATGTAGTCCTAAGAAGGATTGTTTGAGATGTCTTCAAGTGATGTTTTGCCAACCTGAGGGAAGTCATTATCAAAGTCTCGACTCATCATCAGAGTTCCCACTCTGAAAATAACTCTGCTCAAGTTGTCGAACGGCAGCAATCAGTGCCATCTCAAACAGTCCTTCTTGTATTAGGACTATACTTACGGAACGGTCGTGTTTCTTCAAGTTATAATAAGCCTTTTATCATGAACATTGCCTCTAATAATAAACATTGAAAGCCAAACCCTGACAACATTTTCGTATGGGTTAATTTAATTAGTTTTCCCTTCCACTTATACATACCAGGCTGAAGTTTTGAAGACATACCTCTGGCAATATATTCTGACCCTTAGTTATTTTAGTACTCAGGTGTCTCGTCCTTCTTTTTTGGATCATGCTAATTAGAATAACTGTTAATGGAAGTGAAATTCAAGTGTTCCAGGGTTAAAAGTTACAATAACTACTTCCACCCTTTTTTTCTTTCCTTGTTACAAACTATCCATCCATCCATCCATTTATTTATGAATTGAGGCAAAGCGTGCCTAGGCAGTCAGTAGGTGGTGTGAAGGCACGTATTTTTGACTGAACTGGTCTTAGTTTGAAAATTTATTGTGCTAGCTCCTTCTCGCTACTAGTTTTTACCAGTTATTGCATATTCAAGTACAGACTTACGGCTCTTGCTTTGTCACATTGGTTTGTTGGTGCTGTTCAAGGTATTGGCGGGTATCGTATGAGATCCCTGCTCGGTAACTCTTCGTGATTGCCATCGAGAATGCGCAAATGATGAAGGAAAACTGGACGAGGATGATGACCAGGTCAACACACATCCGAAACAAAGCCAGTTGCAGAGGGCCCACAATTGAATTCAGCTCCAGTACACTGGAAAATCGCATGATCAGAAACAAAGTGTTGATGCCGTAGAAGTAGTGGACAATCTCCAACAAACGATTGTGGTAGATGCTTCCACCACGGGCAACGGTCAGGATTCGAAAGGCGACGATGAAGACGTACACGATGAGGGTTAGAACGTCGAGATAATTCCACATGTCCCTGGAATAATCGTGAAAAGTAGCGGTGTGAACAAATGCAAAGCGACTGTACACAATACGCAATGCATAAATGTTCTGCCGAGGATATAACTGTATTTGAGGGGCAATGCGGTTAAATTTATTTAAAAAAAAAGATTGATTTCCATATATTGACCTGTTTTAAGCTGATTGCCTTAAGACCCAAACCAAAGAAAATACTCTGACCATTCAGGGAAATGGCGCAAGTAGGTCACGAAATCATTGGCTTTGTTTCTCGTTAATTCACTTCAAGTGGCGCGTTTTGCTAACCGATCCAAGAATGCAGTTATGCAAAACCACAACAAACGTGGTCTTTCTTTCTACACAACATCTACTCTCAGTCGTAATAATCAGAATCCACTAACCTGTGATCAGGCCCTCCCCGGGGAAAGAGGAAAGAGGACCTGGCACATTTACTTGCTGGATCCTTCTTTGATTGGTCGAAAAACAATGCCTAATGCATAGCTTTGTTGTGACTGGCTATTGATTATAATCAAACGTTATCTCAGCTCTCAAGAATATCTCGTATAGATCTTTGAAGAGGGAGCAAGAGTAGGGGCATAGTCCCCGGTGTGGTGGCCTACCTAAAATGTTGTTATGAGGGAGGGATTTGCAGTTACGGGCCTACAGTAATTGGCGCAAGCTGTTGTACCGCCCCTGCCCTGGCGAAGCAAGTAAAAGTAAAACTAGAACTAAGATTTTTTTAACAAATTTTATTTATTTCAACACAAAAACAAACAGTTTACTACGTCCGGAACAGGTAGAATGTTCAAAGAAAAAAAATGTTTGGGTGACGATGTACAAGTTCGTCCGACGGACGTTAAATATTTTTTATGGTGAATCATTTCTTACTCCCGAACGAGTTGGAGATCTTTTGTGAAACGAACAAGACGAAAGCATTTGTAGTGATCGTAGTTAAGTCCTACAATTAGACAGCAAATTCTAGCATCAAAAAGTTGAAATTTGGCCTAAACGGAGCTTTCTTTGGGGAGACAGAAAAAAGCGATGAAAAAATAGAAGGACACTTAAACATTGTAAATAAGATACAAAGATAAAATAGCGGTTGACAGTTAATTTTACTGGGGAATGGGGGGGATGATCAGCTCCTTAAGTTAATTTATCAAGCGTTTATTTTTGTCTTCACTTTCCTTCTCGTTTCCGCTTTAAAAATATAACGCCTAATTGTTGGTTGAAATTTCATATGTGGAACAGATGCTCCAGCAACAATGAGAACAATGAAAAGTGCATTCTGTTAAATATTGTTTATGGTTTTCGTACCACTGCCGCAAACGCCAAAGGCAACCCCAAGAAATTTTGGCAAACGGTCAAGCCTTTCATGCACTCAAAGAAAAACATCAGCCGGGACTCTATTCATCTTAAAGAGGGTGACGGTCTTGTTGATAACAAACTGGAAGTAGCACAAATTTTTAGCGCGCACTTTTCGTCCTTCTTGAAGGACAATGATAGTGATGGGCATCACAATGATAATTCCCATTTTACCAGTCATCCAAGTATCTCGGCTATACAGACCCACTGCTCAGCGGAAGAAGCTTTCCAGTTTCGTTCTGTAAGTCCACCTGAAGTCGAAATTATACTTAAGTCATTTGATCCAAAAAAAGCAACTGGTTATGATAAGATACCGCCAAGAACATTGCGGGATGGTGCTGATGCTCTTGCTTATCCGCTATCTGTTCTTATCAACAAGATTATTGACTCTGTTTCTCTCCCGGCTGCTTGGAAGCTGGCCAAAATCTACCCATCTTCAAAAAGGACAATCCTCGTGATAAATCTAACTACCGGCCAGTGTCGATTCTTCTTACTCTGGATAAAGTTTTTGAGAAGTGTCTTGCACGCCAACTCTCTGATTATTTTAGATCGATCTTGTCACCGTTCCTGTCTGCGTATAGACGGGGTTACAGCTGTGAGGCGGTACTTCTCCGTTTGGTTGAGGATTGGAGGAATGCACTTGACATTAAGTGCGTTGTTGGTGCAGTTTCTATGGATCTGAGTAAACCTTTTGATATGATACCGCACGACCTCCTCCTCGCCAAGCTGGCTGCCTACGGTGTCACTCCAGTCAGTCTGTCCCTCCTACACAGTTACCTTAGAGACAGGTCCCAGCGTGTCAGGATAAAAGATGTAACCTCCGATGTTGTTGTTTTTTCTAAGGGTGTACCCCAGGGATCGGTTTTAGGGCCCCTCCTTTCTAATATTTTTCTTAATGATCTGTTCTATTTTATTAATCGTGCTAATTTGTCCAACTATGCTGAAGATAACCAAATTTATTTTAGTGATCGGCGATCCTGAGGTGGTAAAGTCCGTAATCAATTGCGACCTTGCTGTTGCGAATCGTTGGTTTGACGATAATAAGCTAGTGCTCAATCCCGAGAAATGTAAATGTATTATTCTTCCAAAAAACTACCCTTCCGATCTTTCTTTTACTATTAATGATGTGCAGGTTCCTATCGTAGACCATTTAGAACTCTTAGGTGTAACTATAGATAATTCGCTAAATTTTAGCAAACACGTTGGCAAGATTACTAAGAAAGTTGGAAATCAGTTAGATGTTTTGAGAAGGCTATCAATTTCTTCGAAGATGTGCATCTACAACTCGTTTGTAATGTCCTATTTCACTTACTGTTCTGTGATTTGGCATAATTGTAATGAATCTGACAAGCAGAAGCTGGAAAGACTTAATGCGAGAGCTCTAAGGTGTGTCTATAACAAACGGGTGCCCCTTCATGGTGATGATGACCACGGCTTAACTTTGCCTAATCGTCGCCTACAGTACATTGCCATATTAATTTTTAAAGCTGTAAACGGCATGTTACCGGAATATATACGTGACTTGTTCGTCGTTCGTAATAATGTGAAGTGCTTGAGAGGCACCAGCAAGCTCGTCGTCCCGCGTAAGAAAACTACAAACTTTGGCCTAAAATCTATAACTTTTATTGGTGCCAAAGTATGGAATTCCTTACCGGATGAATTGCGTTCGGCGACAATCCTTAAGGAATTCGGAAATGCTTTGAGGGAGCGCCATTTGTGATGTGCTGTTTCCTGTGTTTCGCTGTAATAATTTTAAGATTTAGGATTGTTTATTTATTTATTTATTTATTTATTTATCTATTTATTTATTTAGTGATATAGTTAGTCATTAATTGATCATGTATTTTTTTATACTTTTCTCGGTATATTAGCATGTATTGCTAGGGGCCTAATCAGCCTCATAAACCCGAGTTAAAATAAAGTTACCCACCTACCTACCTACCTATGGCGAATCATTTCTTACTTGAAGTACTTTAAAGGTGATGCTTTGTACTGCTGGTATTCACTGAGGACTATGGCACAGAAGAACACAAAGATCAAGTATTCCTCTATCACTGGTCCAACAGAAGATTGCAGGGTGCAAACGCGGCAGTGAAGCAGGATAAAAGCAAAGTGGCTGAGTTTTTCCTTGAGAAATATGACGAACGGAGTGGTGAGGTAGGCAAAGTATATGTCTGATGAAGAAAAATAGAAGGATAATGTATGAATGCGTTGCTTAACTTTCCATCATTTGGTTGATCACTAAAGCAGTCAATCAACAACCAGCAGACCAACAACGAAATGACGGAAAGACGCAATGACCCACCCACCCAACTCCGCAATTTGTAGGCTAACAAACGTACCAATAAAATACACCATTTTGCTAATAATCAGTTCCTGGTTAATTGTGGGTAGATCCAGTCCTTAGTGGGGGCAAACGGTCAAAATTACAATTTCAAATTACGTCCTAAAATGGCCGTTTGCCCCCACAAGGACTGGATCTACCCACAATTCACCAGGAACTGATCATTAGTAAATGGTGTATTGGCAATTTATTAAATCAGATCACTTTGTCATTCTCGTCTGAATGGAAGCTTTAGAAACTTTGTGGAACTGAGAACGATTCAGATGAGTCTGGGTGACTGAATCAAAATATATGTGGACCAAACAGAGCTTTTCGTATCCAACAGGCCCCAATTATTCTAAGATCAGAAACTTGACTGGGTCTTGTGCATTTTTGGTACTGGGAATGGGCTAAATATGAGGCCTGTTAACGAGACTATCTTTTATCTGTGTCTATCTTTTGTCTGTCGTACGTCTTCCTAAACCTGTGTACAAGAAAACTTTATAATTACCTAAAACGTTCTCTCGTCGTTTTTCAGACTTTACGGAAGTTATTTCACTTTTCTCCTTTGTTTTACGTTGTAGCAAACGCATCCGACCCTGAAACAGGAAATGCAGAATACCTTCACACGGGGTAAATATGCAAGATATGCATTGGCGCCTGAGCTCGCTGTTCTGTACCACAGCGACTCTTGTATATGTTATCCTAGAACTGCTTGAATTGGACACCATATACAAAGCCTATAAGTTTGCCATATGAATGAAAGCTCTTGGGTTTAACATAGCATAAAAAGTGGTCTTGTAGCGCCTCAGGAAATTGCTTAGACGTAAGTAAGGACACCGCCTCGGTAGGAATGTTTGGCTTGCGGTAGGGGAAAGAGTGCTTTCCAATAAGTCAGAAGCATAATTTTCCTTTTTGACGGTTTTCAAAACCAAGATACAAGTAGACCCAAAAACATAAGACTGTTTTTATTTCTACGAAAAACAACTACGAAACCTTTTCATTAGCAGGTAACAGGGTTTTATACTCACTGTATTCGCGTTAAATAAGACTCACGATGTTTCTAAAGATAAAAGGAAAATACTTTGTACCCTCTTTTGGTCTTTGTAAAAGGCAATTCCAGCGATCGGAAGAAATATCGGAGTCAGGAACGAGTCGAGCAAAATGAAAAGATACAGAAGAATGCCATGGCGCTTGAAAAATTTAGGCAAACCAAGCTTCCATCTGAGTGTGAGCCTCTTGTACAGCAATGGGTGCGATACAAACTGCCAAAAATAAAAACAAACATAAATAAAATAACACTGCGGTAAGCTGATGCAGTATCGATTCTAAAGTGCCATAGAACCAATCATTATAAATATATGAAACTCATAAATTTTAACTGTGGATTAAAGAATGAAGATGTGAATGATCGTGGCATTCACTCACGGGTATCTTATGAACCAACAAAATGATCAACTCCCCCATTCCATGCAAATGGACCCCGCCCTATAAGACCTTCTTCTTTTTCTTCTTTTTTCATGTCTTTTATTCTCCCTTTTTTCAGATATAAATGGGTGGCATTATTACAAACGATTCTTCATTGGACTGAATCCCGGATTAGACCTGGCCGTGTAGGTGCCTATGGCCTTTTGTGCTTCTTTATCTTACCACTTACCTTCTTTTGTGAGTGTACAATTGCGTCATCTGTCAAGCCACTCAGCATTGATGCGTAGCGGTCAACATTTTCCGGGACGTTGTGGATAACTAGCTCCTCCCTAGCATTGACTTGATCAATCAACTCAACAGCAAAGTCTTCTGTCTGATCTGCAAGTTTGTTTAGGGCACCAGTGTTTTCTGTGCAGAAATCAGCTAGCTCCCGCAGTTTGCAGTTAACCTTGGATTAGTAATTATTGAAAAAATGCTAATCAATGTTGGGGGACAATTTTACAAAATACGATGTTTCCTCATTAATTCCAACATATAATATCAGCCCAGCATCTGAAATTAAGTTTATGTTTTTAGGGGGAGTTGACGGGTGGATGGTTGGTAAGGTAATCTTCAGTTCAAAACCGCATCAAAACGTCTCCTGGCAAATAGTGTTCCCTTCCCCTCACATAAAAAATGAAAACGTTTGAATTTAAAAAACTTTCCCAACTCTTTATCAGTAATTATGTACCTTGAAGGCCACGTCTATCGGGTTCTTGCACGAGCACAAATTCTTTGCAGTTACGATCTGCTCGATATGCTCAACATTCCATTGCTGGCTTATGGATTCCACGTTGCTTTCTATAAGTTTCTTCAAATTCTTTTCTTCTGAGAATTGAAATCATATTGTCAAAATGTTGTTTCCCAAACTGAATAAGATAGAACGATCTTCGTTTCGTCTTGAAAAATGGTTTCCACTAGTGTTAGCGATTTGTTTCATCGACCATTGGGAAAAATTTCAAAACAGTTAACCGCCAAAGAACACCCTAATATGGAACGGAGATTGCTCGATTGTCCAAAGGTATTGCTTAGAAAAAAAGTAACGTCAAAGAGAAAAAAAATGATCTCCAGAGGAGCAGGGATAGCGCAGTGGTGAGACCACTCCCATTCCACCAATGTGGTCCGGGTTCGATTCCCGGAATTGACGTCATATGATGGTTGAGTTTGTTGTTGGTTCCCTTCTCTGCTCCGAGATGTTGTTCTCCAGGTACTCCGGTTTCCCCTCTCGTCCTCTTCTTAATTCTAACTCTAACATGAGCCCTTGGCTAGGTAGATTGAGCTATCGAAGTTAACTAAATTGATTTGATTTCGAAGAATTTTTTTTCTTTTGAACTCTAGTTAATAGAGGGAAATAGTTATGAAACCTAGCAAAGTTCTTTGTTACATGTTTTTGTTTGCTATTTTGGGAGTTGACCGTGCACAAATATAATAACAGTAGGTATTTATGCGTGTTCACGAAACTAACGAATAGAAACATTGCGATTATGTAATTCATGCATTGTACATGAGTGGAAATTAACAAAAGATGTCCACTATCATGGACCTTCCAACATAAATCTTGGCCTCTTTGCTTTGCTCCTTTGATCTCTGCCGCGTTTTATAACCATTTCCCTCTATTAACCATTTTTTGAAAAAAAAAACAATAATTTGATTTGATTCTTGAAAGTTCTCACGTTCCAGATCGAGCAAGTAACTTCTTGCCAAACAAGTCAAAGTCATTTGTGACAATATACGTGAAACAAACCCTCTCTTATATCCGCCTCATTTTCTGTTGTCAATTCATCCGTTTCAGCATAACTTTCTGGAATTAAAGAAAGATATATTAGTGCAATTTACACCGAAAGACAACGGTTTTCATTCTCTGGATGAAAAGAATCAGGAAAAGAAGAAAGAAAGTGGGAAAGAAAAAATGCCACTTTAGGAATGCTTTCCGTAACCTTAAGGAATAATCCCTTGGAAACTATTACCTCGTTTTATTCTAAAAGTATGAAAATCCAAAAGTTTCCTCTTGCTCTTCTCAGGACCTTTCCTCATCAGATGTGACGCCATCATCACAAAATCTAAGAGAAGACGTAAACCAATGAGTTTATTGTCCTATACATTTTTTTAGGACCGTTGCGCTATTTTTCTTTGCCTCCCGCCTACGTGAAAGGATTTTCTAATCATTCCTTATTACCTTGGTTCCTTTTCGTTTAGAATTTTTTAGGGGTTTTAAGTTCTAGTTATTATTCTATTTCTTTGTGAAACACTGTCTTAATTTGAACACTTCAAGACGGTTTATATACAATACAGTCAATCAGAATACAGAAAAGCCGTTATATTTTCGTCTGTAGTCTACCGAACCAACCCATCCTGCACTGCGTTGATTGCATAGGGCTAAGTATTTTCTATGGGGTGGTATAGCTACGCCCCTGGGTGGTTGGACCATTGAGATCTTAAACCTCCATAGTGATCGGAATGAAAGCGCACCCTAGACTCTCATTGATGGCAACACCTTTAAACAGTGAGCAATATAAACCTCCCTAAATTAATGACCTTATGTAAGATTGCGTTGATGTGTTCAGTGGTTTGGGTTGTCTCTCAGGTGAATTCCACAGTGAAGTTGATCCAAGTGTAAAACCAGTACAGGATGTTCCTCGGCGAGAACCAGGACCACTCATAGTAAAGCTCAAAGAAAAGACTGATGAAATGGAACAGCAAGGAATCGTTGTCAAAGAAAACGGGCCAGAGGATGGATTATTTACTCTTCAGAATTGATTAGCAGCCTCCAAAAAGACCACACCCAAGATGGAAATATCCCAAATTTACCAACTTAAGAACGAGATTGCTGCCATTAAAAACGTTGTTTTCGTGCGCCTATCAAAGGGCACTCATTAGCAAGTGAAGCAATGCACCCTAGCTGATGCCACATTTCAAAGCCTAATGAATACAGTCACAACTAGGTGGCCAGTTTCAAAAACAGATGTTCCGTTTTTGCAGTCACAAGTATTAGAACTACAAGGAAGAATTAATAGTTCAAGATGGAGTTCTTTACAGGGAATGATAGTGGTTATCACTGCTTAGTAGTACATGAGGGATGGAATTATCCGGGTTTTGGCCTAGTTGATGCCTACTTTGGCCTGGTATGCTAGGTAAATCATTAATATTCAAACTGCCTAGATAAAATTACGTTCCTGCATACTAATGAGCGTCACTCTAGTACAATAGCAACAATAGACTTGTACAAAATAGCCCACTGTTCGTCAACACGGATTGGTCAGTCAAGAATCTATTATGTCTTCGAAATAAAAACGCGCCCTATAGCCCTATGGTTGCATCACTCTTGCAATTCGTTTGCTGGGAAAACTTTCCTCCGAGAGTTTGAATTCCAGATGTTTATCGCTCATTACTGTTAAAATGGCTTACTTAACCCATTAACGATTCACCAAGTAGCTTTGAACGCTTGTGTATCTGTTTCTCTTGCTTTCCGCCCCATTAGTCACTAACAAATTATGCAAACATGCTGTGCCCCACATTTGCATACCAACTCTACAGTAAAGAAGCCCATGGGACAACCTTCTACAATTAAACAACGACAATAGACGACTTAAGTTGTTTGGAACGATCAATATAAACACGTGAGTAATGTATGACAAGTATACACTGTATCAGCGAATACAAAAAGATTAAAATACAGAATGAAAATATAATCAATCAATCACGTTTCTTTCTACTGCAAAAGCAATTAAACATTCAATGGCTATATATTTTCCAGTAAACTTAAGTTAAGTTCTGTAAACGTTTTCCCACCTCCTCCTCCTCCTCCTCCTCAATTCTATTGTTTTTCCTCCTCCTCCATCCCTCATTTACTACTCTGCTTCTAAGAAACTCAGATGATTGTCAGAGTCCTTTCCAACCATCTTGGGGCTGATGCATGTGTTTGTCGAGCACCTGGTGTGTTGGCATAGCAGGTCAAATCAAAGACACATTTCATAATTGTGAAGACTGGAACAACTTTCTTGCCAGACAAAAGAAGGAACCCCTGATGACCTTCGAGCGTCCAGATATCCCTTGATCAAAAGTTGCTCTAGACATCTTTAGTGACTTTTGATTACTATAGTGACTATTTTGAATTGGATCTTCTACAAGACACAACTGCTGAAACAGTGATCATTTCAGCAAAATGTTATTTTGCGTGTCACTGCATTGCTGACATGATCAGAGACAATGGTCCTCAGTATTCCATTTCGCTGTTTGGTAATGGGAATTCCAACACACATTTTCCTCACCATTTCACAGTAAAAGTGACGGAAGGGCTAAGTCAGCGGTTAAGATAACCAAGACTTTAGTGAAGAAGGCAAAACGTGACAATAAATGTGTGCAAATACCCTTGCTGAAATTGCGTGACACTCTAGACAGCCATGGGTTAAGCACGGTGCCACGGTGCTGTTTCCACATAATTTGAATAACACTCAGGCTAGCCTGAATACCCGGCAATTCACTAAAGACCAAATACAGTCGCCCACTAAAGGGCTCTGTGGAAGATTATAATACGCACTAGACGAAACATCCACACGACTCAACATTTATCCAAGTTCCATGCAAGTGAAAACGAAAGGGACTGACAGATTCAGATTGCAAGATATTGGAGCTGTGCCTAGTTACAATAGTTCGCCATAACGTTTGTGTTGGAAATTGGAAAGAAAAGCGGAAAACTAAAACACTAGCTTTTGCAAAATGTCAGACTTATACTTGCAGAAAAGCATCTGTGATTTTGCTAAACGAGAATCACAAGGAAGACATAAAGAAATATAATTTGCACTATTAATACTTTAGTCCGCTTCTCATTTTTTTTCTTTCTAAGCGATCTATCGATAGATTCTTTTTTCAGGAGAGAGATGCGACGATCAGCAAGGATAGGTTGTTTGATGTTTTGTTAGTTCTTTGTTTGGCATGATCTAAAGAGAAAATCTTCAATAATTTGGCGCGTTTCTCGTCTAGAATTAAATGGGGGCGTGAATATATGAATTTTATATCGTTTTAATTAAGACAACTTTTCACCCAGTCGCTACGCGTGTCCGAAAAATATTGAATGAAAAATAAAACGAGAATAATATTTATATCTGCGTGTGGCATCATAATTTCCTCCATCACGTTTTCAGGAATTGGCAATAATGGTTAATATTTCTTTCTTTCGCGTCAATTTCCGATCGAAAGTTCAGCAACTCCAATGTAAGCCATGAACGTTCAGTCGGAATAAAGGATACAAACAGAAGGCTGGTTTCCATTCCGATCACGTTTTTTAACACTCAATAAACATATGTTAAACTTTTGGTATTTTCTACCTACTATTACAAGAAAATTACGGCCAAAGGCAAGACCTGCTATCAGTCTTTATTTTCCTTTCGCTTGGTAAAGTATTCACGAGGGAAACGTGAAACACAAAAATAGAATTTTAGCAAGCGGCGACATAAGAGGACATTCGAGGGATGCTAAAATTTGGGCCTGATCGCAGGTCATTTACCGCTCAAGACGATCTAGTGTTGGAAAAATGCATTTTTTTAGTTGCCATCTTCATAATATTTACAAGTACTGAACCTAAGTTAGGGGCGAGAAAGCCTCAGGAAACCACAAGGCTTATAGGAGAGGCCACCTCGAAAGACAATATTAGAATAAAAAATTGGTGCTGTGTGAGTGCGGCATGACAGGTTCAGGATTGTTTAAATAAAAATTCTAACATCTTTTTCTTAAAGGTAACAAAACCTTTATGCCAACCAGATGTCAAAACACCTTTTATTACACAAAAAAACAAGGCCATTAAACCTATACGCTAGTTCAATTGACTTTAGTTCCATCAGTAATATCTGTAGATATAACTTGCGCATCAGAACTTTTAAACATGACATTTTTTGTATTCTAATAGTTTTAAATTTGCGCATTCTCATTGATCTCATTGCTGTTTCGAAGAAAGCCCAGTAGCAAAGTTGAGAAAAAGGATGGACCGCTTAGCCTTTGATCAATTCTTTCTCCTTTACTTTGCTGCACATAATTCACCTGGATAATAGCTTTGTCTCGATCCTTTCTTTCGCAGCGAGAGGAGGACCTTTAGACAATGGAACCCGATAAAACTTTTTCTTTTAATACAACGCGCGCTGAATAATCATGAGTTTTAAGAACAACAAACAGAACATATTAAAACGCATTAACAACAATTATGGTCTGACATTCTCCCATTGAAATATTTTGCTCAGCGCGCTTTTTCATTAAGAAAGACAACAGACTTTCTGCTTGAACATACCAAGTTACAATATTTTGCTAAACAATGGATAGCTTGGTCGTGGACTTTTATAAATTGTTTCTCGATATTTTTTCTTCATATAACTCCCCTTAATTGCGGTAGTTTTGTGTACGGTGCCTCTTAATTAACAGGTGGGAAACCACTAGCATGAACTGAATAAAAAGCTGCTTTTTACGAACGCTGAATCATGACATAATATTAAAATTACAAATGTTGTTTTCACAACATCCGTCTTCTTAATTAGGTATATTTCTTCGACTCACTGTCATTCGTATTTTAGTAGCTTGTGCTCAAAGGACATTATATCAATTGTGAAATGCATCATCACTGGCCTCCAGTTTTCTTCTTTTTTAAATGCAAGCTTTATTTTCTTTTCTATTAAAGTTAGCTTTGAATAATCAAAAGAATACTGTTTCTGTCTAGGGGCTGTACCCAGTAGTCGATTTGAAAGTCACTCTTTGGAAACTTTATGTTCTTAAACCTAGCATATAATCTCGCTACGCTTTACTTCTCGGGCTGATGTTTGTTTAAAGAACGTAAGCTAAACTACCTACATCTCAATCTAAGCTTTATTTGCTGTCGATTCCGCACCCGGGTAAGGTCCTACTAAACGATTTAGTTTCGCCCGTGAATAGCGAGCAATCTACACTAAAATATGTGGCATGTGCTTTCACATCTTTCGCCATTGTCTTTGTTGTACTCCTATGCAAGTCACACCTTACATGAAGACAAAACTCAAGGTCTCTACTAGTGCTTTTAATTGTTCATTCACGAGATTAATTGAACTAAGGCATCATTCTACCTTTTTAAATTACCAAAAGACTCTTAACGTAACGTTTTTCGGTTTATAGTGCAGAGAAAACAAGTCGCTAAAGAATGAAACGAAATAAAATAAAATGAAAGGAATATGAGACCAAAGCTACCTGCAGTATACCTACTGTGGACGATGAAGTGTTTTCCTACTCTGAAGAATACCTTGTCGTCTAGTTTCTAAACCTGCTTACACCCCATTCTGTGGTCAAATGAAATATGAATGAGTGTTGTTTTATACACTCGAGCGCCAATGAAGACTTATGCAAATATTCCACCGTGGCCACATGAAGACGTATCAAGTTATTTAGCTTTTACACCTGAACCGGGTGTGTGTGATGTTTTAGCGTTAGATGTTTGCCAAAACAAAAGATCGCTGAAACTTTTGAATATTGTTTTTAAAAAAGTTTCACCTAAAGGGTCTTTTTGGACATATATTTAAAAAATAACTTTCAATTTTCGGTTCTGTCGCCGGACTCTCGAAAATAATTGACATCGGCTCTCTAAGTTATTCTCGTTTTCCTTAAACAGGAAGTTGTAACAACCCGTTTGCGTTCTTTTCTTGCTTAAGGCAATTACGTGATAACATGCTATTATGGACTTGCAGTAGAAGCAGTTCAAAAAGCATTTTAAAACTGAGATATGAAAACCTATAGTTGAATGTAAAGTTAGCCAATTTTTAATTTTATTCAAATATAGAAATAATTTGGCAAATGTACTACTGACCAAGTCATGTTGGGGCTCCTATATTTGCGGATTTTGCTAACAAGCTTTTCAGCAGTCAAGAGGCAAAAAAGTTTCTTCCTGTCTACATTTTGTGTGTGTGTGTGTGTGTGTGTGTGTGTGTGTGTGTGTGTGTGTGTGTGTGTGTGTGTGTGTGTGTGTGTGTGTGTGTGTGTGTGTGTGTGTGTGTGTGTGTGTGTGTGGAGAAAACATTACATGCAAAATTAAACGGGGGCTACTGACTCGCTTTACTGAAGTAGACTTTCGAATTCGATTTCAAAGATCTTTACAACCCTTAGTGGACCCATGTGAGATCCTGACCAGACCAGATCAAAGCCTTTCACCTGTGTAGGTTGAAATATTAAAAAGCGAAATATTTAGGACTTGGAACTAACACAAATAAAGGGATGCATGATTAATATGATAGGACATTAACATTTTCTGTTTATTATTTAATATTAACTAATGTGCAATCATAAAATAAGTGTTCCACGCTTTCACTGCCAACATAAACATCTGACGTCATTCTGCGGAAATTATGAATTTTCATTTCCTTTATAATAGGTTAATAATTATTGAACGAGTCGTTAAGGCCAACATTATGACCTAAGCATAATGTGATTTTATCTCGAGACCCGCCTTAGCTAGGAATTTAGGCGTGCCGCTGCATGGGGCAAGGAGCGTTGTCAGTCATAGGACTTAAGCCGATCCATTGATATCATATCGAATAACAACGTGGTTATAAGAGAGATCATTTCATCGCGTGCTCCTTCTCGCCTTCATTCCCATCGTGTTAACATCCGAACACAGACTTCCGGCCTTCTTTGCAGGCTTTGTTGCCTTTACTTCCTCGGCTCTTTGCCGATATTTAACACAACCTTTGCTTAAGAGATTACGTGTTGTTTATGATATCAATGTTCTTGACGTCGGGTGAAATAAAAGAGTCACTATTGAGGCCAATTTATCCCACATTAGCAGTTCTCACTTTCTCCCATCAATATCGTAAGCAAACCAGTGCGACGTCACGCAGAGCCTTGAGTCCTGTTTCAGTAGACTCACGCGGGTTACGGGATAAAAGTATATTTTGTTTTGTTTTCCTGTAATAACACAGAACTGCATCTGGAGATAACATTTACAGGCTAGTAAACATCTTAATCATTTTTATACGCAAACGTTAATTTTAGATGCCAAAGCTTTTTTTTTTTTTCAAATTTGTGTTTACAGTAATACTGTAAGTCTTTACCGTTGAAGTGTTTAACCCCTGTCGATAAGATATGCCCCTCTACAGTGCCTCTAGCCTTGCGTACGCTGTCACGATTATCTAATGAGTTCGAGAGGAATAAGTAGGATATCAGAAGCGTTATGGTCGTTAGAACTGAAGGAAGGACTATAGTAGGTTTAGAGGTGTTAGCTTCTTTGTCTACTTGTCTACGATGCTCGTTAAAACGGTCTTTAAGTCGTCGTTTTGTTTCTCCTGTGTACTGTTTGCGGCAGCGGTTGCAGTGTACCATGTAAATAACGTTTTTAGAGTTACAGTCTATATGATGAGTGATATTTCTTGTCTCCTCATCGGAAAGAGCCAGAGGGTGGGTTGTTGTGTGTGGGATTACGTAGTTTTGTGTTAACCAGGAAATTACTAAGGTTGTTGGTGTGGTTTTGAACACGTTAGCGCAACTGGGGGGAAGGGGAAGAAGATAGGATATTGTAGTGTTTATTAATAATGGATGATACGGAAAGAAGAGCTGGATTGAATGTGGTATTAAGAGGTACTCGTATAGGTTGGTTGGTGTCGGGAGCGTCTTTAGTAGCTAGTACGTCACTAAGTTCGCGCTGACTTCTAAGAATTTATCCGACGTGTGCGACTTCTTGAATTCTTTCACGACTACCCTCCTCGTACTAATCTTTTTCATACCCTGAAGAGTAGCTATGCCGAAACATCTGCATATTTTGACAGGAATGCGGAGAAGATCAAACTCATTACAGATGCCAGCCCAGTGGGTTTGGGAGAAGTCTAACGCAAGTTCAGGCGATGTTGAATGTAGATGTTGATGTTGAGTGTAGATACTCAACGACGGAGAAAGAAGCGCTTGGATTTGTGTTGGGTTGTGAGAGATGACCATAAACCCCTTCAAGTTATCTATTTTACTAGCTCCCGAATCTCAGCAAGAATAGAACGCTGTAACCTTTAAAATTAGACTCCAACCATACAGGTTCACTGTACCAGTATGTAACAAGGAAACAGAATATTGCTGACCCACTGTCACGGCTTAACAAAGGAAAAAGAGTATACAAGAATAGTGAAGCACAAGAGTTCATCCGGTTTGTGGCAGAAGTCTCAATACCAGCAGCCTTGTCTGTACAAGAGGTCAAACAAGAATCATGGGTCGACTCAGAAGTTTCACAGTTAAGAGAATGTATCTCAACAGGAGATTGGGAAAATGCGCTATCGCAATACAAAGCTGAAATGAACGAAATGAACGAGGTGAGGCTCAATTAATAAGACGGAGTCTGCTGCACCTAACTGCAAGGGTATTTCCCTACTAATGGAAATTTAGGGAACTTTGAGGTTAACCAGAACGTTCAAGTCTGAGAACGAATGTATGAAAATCGTATATTTGAACTGCGGACTAAAGAATGAATATGTGAATGATCATCGCAGTAATGAACACTACTTAAGTAGTAGTGAAAATAGAGCCTTAAAAAAAAAAATTCAGGCTTGTACGGGGTTTGAACCCATGTCCTCTGCGATACCGGTGCGGTGCTCTACCAACAGGCCATTTCCGAGTAACCTTTGGCCTCTTTTTCAAAGCGAGTTCCGGTGCTCATCTTTTCATATGAAAATAAGTTCCTATTCATATTCCTATGCATATTTAAACTCATTTTCATACGAATGGTTGTACACCAGGCCTCGCTTTGAAAAGGAGGCCAAAGGTAACTTGGAATGGCCTATTGAGCTAAAAAGCCAACTGGGAGCTGCTCATTTTGTTGGTTCGTAATATACCCGTGATTGCTGATTAAGTGGGAACGATAATCTCTTTCCTAAGGGGAAGGACGAGGAATTTCCCCATGACTTCCAAACGTTATACAAATTGACCTTGGATTTCGTGACTTCATAAAAACCGTCCACAGAACAAACTAATCATAACCTAACAGTAACTCTACCATAATCTAAATTGCAGAAATTACGGCGGAAAGTTTAGCCGCTGAAACGTTTAACTTTGAGCATCAAATGCGTTTGTGAAAACTTGGCTAAAGACCATGATTGGTGACCAGGACCATGTCATATATCTGTCTTACACTGGCGCCTTCATTCTTGTGAGTATAGTACGGGGAGTCAGATGAAGATTTAATCCAACAAGAGTAGCAACTTTCGTTCTTTATTTGTTCTACAATCACATGTTAATTACATTACAAGCTGACGTCCGATCTCATCCTAGGGAAGAATTGTGAACCGCCATGAAACTATGTGATATGTGCGGTATATAAATCCATTACCAACTATCCATTCATTAAATTACTTGTCGATTCCAATACTGAAAGACTGTGAGACTTTCTAGCTAATCCTGTTTACGCTAGTGCACGCAGTCAACGTGATCGAAATTCCGCCCATCCAGTTATCATTATGTGCATGTCTTATGGCCTTGTATGACGAGGAGAAAATGGATTGCAACTTTAAAAAGTTTCTATCACTTCCAAGAAATAGTTTGAAATGTTCTTCTTCGTGTTAAAGGGGCCTTTTCTTTACTTCCCCACAATTTGAACAAACATATAAAAAGAATTACCGTGACAATACCTCTTTAAAGCTAGAGTACGAGCACTGCCTTAGTTCTTTCCCCTAAGTAAGTAAATGACAACTGAAACACGCGTGCAACCAAATATTCTTTCTCGGTTTTATTACCTTTTTAAAGCTGGTATTCCGTGACAACAACATTCAGCCGCTTCTTGCCCAGAATGGGAACGTAGACTGCAACAAATTAAATATGATGCGTAGAAGCTAAACATGCATGGATAAAAGAAAACTCTGCCAACCAGCGAAAGATCAATTACTTAACTTAGGCTATTCACATAAGACTTCACCCTAGCAACATCAACAGGGACAGTGGAATTGAAATTCCTGAAGCGTGGATGCCCACGATCAAACAACACAACAGCCGATCAGTACCAAAGCGGACCGCTGAGGGAACAATTTCTAGCCTGAACGACAAGGATCGAAATCCTCCAATCAACAACAGCCTAAGCGAGGATCGAAACGCACCAATCACCACCAGCCAGGGTGCTTCTTATACTCACACGCAGCCAGTCGACACCATCGCCTGATGAAGACCAGCAGTATAGCGGTCGAAACGTCGCGATCCACATCTTTGTGGCTCAATCGTTTGATAAAAGATTAACTCAGCTATCATACTTAACTTATTTTTATTTTATTCCTCAGTTAGGAGTGCTTTAATAATCTGGGCTGAGTTGCTCGAAGCATGGTTAGCGCTAAAAATTGGTTAAGATGTATTAAAACCTATAGGTTGCCATGGTATTTATTAGCGCTAACCATGCTTCGAGCAACTGGCCCATGGTGTGGAAGGAGTAAATATGTCTAAGGACTGTAATCCAGCAGTGCTGAATATGTGTATGTCGTTTCCTCCTGGGGCTTATATGTCCAGGTTATATGGATTACACGGAAGACATCATCGCTACAACGTTGTTGGTCTGGGAAGAAGTAGTTATCTGGCTTTCATTTCCCATTTTTGACGATAGGATGGATGTGCATTCATTAACTAAAGGGGTTTCCACGGTTCCCAGATCCTTCGTTGGCTCCTGTCAAAAAACATCAAGGAGATACGCAACTAGTCTTGTTGTAATAGCAATATGACTAAAACCGATTTCCAACCCTTTCTAACATTCATAGTTTGATGGATGAATACTTCTACTTTTTATTAGTTGTTACTATGAAAATGGTATGAAACAAATGCTCAAATTTTGGTGAGCCAATTGCAGGGATTTTCTTAACGTAAAGCAGTTACCATAACAATAATATAGCCTGTCAGAAACCAAAGGTTTTAAGTGATTAAACTAAACACGAGTTTAGTGAGACATGTTTGTATCATCAAACTGTGATCAGCATGTTAAAATAGGACTTATTGCAAAGCTAAAAAATGTGTAGATGAAGGTTTACGAGGCACCCTAAATTCTCAAAAATGTGTGTTGTGAGCCACCTAAACAGTATTTTTTTTTTTTTCAGTAAAACAGACACTCTATCTGATATCAAACCCCTTGGGATGCTTGTGACCACTACCCATGAAAACAAACATTTACTGTAGGAAAAGGTCTCACAAATTTTTACAAGTCGGAGACTTCCAAGCCGCTTTTTAGGGCTTCTTCCACGGAACTCCAAGTTTGTGATATTTTTTCGTGCACATCACTATCTTTATACGCAACAGATTTTTATGTTGAGAAAAGGAAAGAAGGGTATCAGATTTCTGCAACATTAAAATCTGTCGTGTGTGGAGGTCGTAATACGTGCAAAAACAATTGCTGTTAAAGTTGAAAGAAAATGTTCTTCCTGTTGAATTGTCTTAAATTACGATGGCCATCTATTGAATTCGGCTTTCATTCCAGTAATCACTGCTCAGCTAATTTGCGGGAACGCAAACAAGTTCAGTGAAGAAAACAAGCCAAAAAAGACATAAATAAATAAACAAATATAACAAGCAAATAACTAAGGCAGAAAATAAAAAGCTAGAAAGATAAATAGATAAATTACTTGAATAAATAAAAGCAAAAGAAGCGTCTTCCACTCGGTTTTTGCATGGAGACGAATGTAGAACAGAAATTTGCTGACCTGTTGTTCTGAAGAATCTTCGCCAGTGGACAAAACTTTCAGCTTTTCAATTAACAAATCCATCTTCTCTTCAACTGTGAAAAGAGTGTGATCCATCAACACAACCTTTATTGTTACCGCATGAGATAAGAGCTTTGATATAGAGTTTTATACAATGCCCGGTGTAATCTTTGCGTTTTGATTGGTTTAGACGACTTTGCGATTAAAGTTTAGAAAAATAATGTAAAAATCAATTAGATTCCATTTGTCAGTGTGCGTGTACTCTAATAACGCACAGAGGAAGTGAAAATGTGGTAAAAACATCAGTCCCGCAAGCAGTGCACTTCTTTGTCCTTACCACGTATTGGCGTCGTCCGAATGTCATCAGAGTACGGAAATCCTTCGATAACAAGGATCGTAACCACCTTTTATGAGCTCGCGAGAATGAGCAACACCCTCACCCCCCCCCCCCCCCCCCCACACACACACACACACACACACACACACACACACACAAACCCATGTTTTCACTGAAACCGCTGATCACTTAATCTTGTTTAGGTCATTGTTATCTAAGGTCTTCCTCAGAGTACACACGCACGACCAAATGGAATCTAATTGTTAAACAGATTAAACTGAATTCACAACAGGAAGTAACAAGTCAAAGCCTGCGACAAACAATGTCCTCTTCCGTCCTTTTAATTCCCGTTTAAGTACATTTATTTTTCACGTGTTGAAACCTGCCCATTCATTTCTGAAAACAAAAGCGGAATTTCATCTTATCCGGCTTTAATTGTTTACCTGACAGAGGAAATGAACCGCCAAACTTCTTCTTATAACGCTCTGTGATTACTGGGAAAAGGCATTCTTGGTAATAAATCTTGTAGTTCTTACGGCAATCGTCTGCTTCCTATAAGGGTGAAAAATAATTCGAAAGATGATAACATAGAAATTACACATGTGTAAGAATATATACATACGATAATGCCATAATTTAAATCCGCGAAATCAATTTTTTAATACATGGAAGATGTTTTGAGCCGTATACGCAACTTGTTCAGCAAAAACAAAACCGGAACAAAGTATTTCCCGCTTGAACGAATGGGGCCTTTGCTTTGCCGTTTCCTTGCTCTTCCGAATGAGCTGTCATCCGTCACGAGTTCAGTCCAATATCCCTTAAGCGCACAGTCTTGCAACTGGCTTTTTCTGTCCATCTTACATTAAACACAGACTTAGTTTCAGACAAACAAATGAAATTCTGCCGAAAACAGCCATTCTTGTCCACCCAAAAGGAGGTGTCCGCGACTCCGCGTCATGTTGGTGTTCGCTCAGATGGACGGTGACAGCATCGCCGGCTGACAACACTACTGGTTCTCATGCAGGTGGTTCAATAGCTCTGTCAGCTGAAAGCACTACACCCTGGTAAAACCGTTAATTTTATTTTAAAGTTCTATTTTTGCAACTGCCTAACTTGCGTAGTAACTGCTACGAGCCTCAGTGCAGTAACTTTCACACATTACATTAATATTACATTTCCTTGACTGTGTTTTGCAAACTTCGTCACAAACCATCCCGTAATTTTTTATGGTTACCTTTATCCTTGGGTTTTCAGATGATAAAAGTTATCATTTCCCTTGTCTATGTACAAACCAGCTTTTTATGCCTAGAGAATTAATATTTACCATTTTGATAATGAATGAAGCCCTACACATTTTCCTTTAAAGAGCATTTTGTTCGTTAACCCATATAAAAACACTTTTATTAATCCGCGGTCCACCTCTTTAAATGGCGTGATACTCCTGTACACTGATAAAACAACTTCCTTTTAATTTTAAGTTGAATACTCTACCACTTTTCTCGCATCTTTCTTTCCTCCCAATAGGCAGTAGCTTGCGGGCACCGAAAGCAGATTGAAGGGCACTACAATAGCGTGCATGTTCCTGTACTGGTTTTCAAAAACTGCTCGTGAAAATTTCCACTCTATCTCTGCATTGGTCTGGAATGTAGAAAAATATTAAACTTGAAATAATTTTCTACGACCACATCCATCGTTTAATTTTTAAGTTAAGCCTTTGCTAAATAAACTACAATCTTGGACAAAACTGCTCGAGAAAACAAGACTTTTCATGTGGAGTCCAAAAATCTAACAATATTCCTGTAAAGCAGCTTCCCCCTCCTCCCGCCCCCTACTCAGCCCAAACAACATAT
Organism: Pachyseris speciosa; assembly: GCA_016490735.1. Taxonomy (NCBI): domain Eukaryota; kingdom Metazoa; phylum Cnidaria; class Anthozoa; order Scleractinia; family Pachyseridae; genus Pachyseris; species Pachyseris speciosa. The sequence goes on from JAEMWC010000008.1 coordinate 2,090,760, forward strand.
AATTGGAGAAGAGAGGGGGGGCTTAAACTCTTAAACTCTTTTTGAACTTAGAAAGGCACTTTGTCCAAGATCATTGTAACTCTTAAAGTAATTTCAGTTGAATGTCAAAAGCAATTCTCCATTGTTTTGGTTTTTCTATACCGGTGTATGTGATTGGTTCGAAAAACTCCCGTCACTTCTTCAACCAAAAACTGTTACCATATACTATAATAATTCTATATATGTGTTGGTTGGTGAGGTCTTTGAAAAGATGCCTGGGTCCACAACGTGCCACGTGTGAAAGACGTCAGCAAGTAGGACGAAAACGGACTGGGCCTAGCCTCAAGTTATGTCAGGGGATATCAAAACTGTTATGTGCGTTGATCATCAAATGCTATTCAGAGGTTATGCTATCACTGATTTTGTAAAACGAAGGGCAGTTTGGAGGACTGTGAATTAAAAATTAACCTAAGAGAAGTGCAAAAACTCTTGGGTAAAGTTGATTTGTGAGACCAATAAAAGCCTTGAAAGTCCTCTGAAAGTTTTAAGAATCAGATACATTATCATAAAAAGATTGAACAGGATTAAATATCAAAAAATTGTATTGCGTTTTTATTATTTCCTCTTATTGCTTTAATATACTAACTGCTACGCCACGGTATGTCTTACCGTTGCATTGTCGTATGTTTTTGTGAGCAAAGCCACCAGCATGTTAATCAACATGATAACGGACAAGATCAAGAAAAGATAGTAGAGAACCGACACCACGTACGTCGAAAATGTATCGTAAGATTGCAGATCTGCCCGGGCCGCTTGGCCAAACAAAGACCAGATGAGCGGACCAAATACGTCGAGCAAACCAGGGCTGAAAAATACAATCATAACTTATGAAACACGTTGTCGTAACATCAACTAGAATCAAAAATAGTTATTTGTCACCGTTCGATCAGCAAAAAGGTTTGGTAACTTTGTACAGGAAATGGTTTTATCCTAGGGGTAATACAACTTGCTGAGGTACGTCGTCCGGTCGAGTGTAGTCCTAAAAAGGATTGTTTGAGATGTCTTCAAGTGCTGATGTGACAACCTGAAGGAAGTCATTATCAAAGTCTCGACTCATCATCAGAGTTACCACTTTGAAAATAACTCTGCTTAAGTTGTCGAACGGCAGCAGTCAGTGCCATCTCAAACAGTCCTTCTTATATTAGGACTATACTTACGGAATGCTCGTGTTTCTTCAAGTTATAATAAGCCTTTTATGATGAACATTGCCTCTAATAATAAACATTGAAAGGCAAACCCTGTCAGCATTTTCGTATGAGTTAATTTAGTTTCCCCTTCCACTTATACATACCCGGCTGAAGTTTTGAAAACATACCTTTGGCAATCTATTCTGACCCTTAGTTATTTTAGTACTTAGGTGTCTCGTCCTTCTTTTTTGGATCATGCTAATTAGAATAACTGTTAATGGAAGTGAAATTCAAGTGTTCCAGGGTTAAAAGTTACAATAACTACTTCCTCCCCCCTCCCTCCCTTTTTTGTTTTTGTTTTGTTTTGTTTTGGTTTGTTTTGTCTGTTTTTTTGTTTGTTTTGTTTTTTGTTTTCATTGCAAGCTTATTAAACTCTCCTTGTTACAAACTATCCATCGATCCATTTATTTATGAACTGAGGCAAAGCGTGCCTAGGCAGTCAGAAGGTGGTGTAAAGACACGTATTTTTGACTGAACTGGTTTTAGTTTGAAAATGTATTGTCCTAGCTCCTTCTCACTACTAGTTTTTACCAGTGATTGCTTATTCAAGTACAGACTTACGGCTCTTGCTTTGTCGCATTGGTTTGTTGGTGCTGGTCAATGGATTGGCGAGTATCATATGAGATCCCTGCTCGGTAACTCTTCGTGATTGCCATCGAGAATGCGCAAATGATGAAGGAAAACTGGACGAGGATGATGACCAGGTCAACACACATCCGAAATAAAGCCAGCTGCAGTGGACCTACAACTGAATTCAGCTCCAGTACACTGGAAAATCGCATGATCAGAAACAAAGTGTTGATACCGTAGAAGTAGTGGACAATCTCCAACAAACGATTGTGGTAGATGCTTCCACCACGGGAGACAGTAACGATTCGAAAGGCGACGATGAAAACGTACACGATGAGGGTTAGAACGTCGAGATAATTCCACATGTCCCTGGAATAATCGTGCAAAAGTAGCGGTGTGAACAAATGCAAAAGGACTGGACACAATACACAATGCATAAATGTTCTGCCGAGGATATAACTGTATTTGAGGGGCAATGCGGTTAAATTTCTTCAAAAAAATTGATTTCCATATATTTAGCGGTTTTAAGCTGATTGCCTTTTTAAAGCAATCACCTTAAAACCGCTAGACCCAAACCAAAGAAAATACTCTGACCATTCAGGGAAACGGCGCAAGTAGGTCACGAAATCATTGGCTTTGTTTCTCATTAATTCAGAAAGTGGCGATCAAAGAACGCAGTTATGCAAAACCACAACAAACGTAGTCTTTCTTTGTACACAGCATCTCCTCTCAGTCGTAATAATCAGATCCTTCAACCTGTGATCAGTCCTGGCACATTTACTTGCTGGATCCTTCTTTGATCGGTCGAAAAACAATGCCTAATTATAGCTTTGCTGTGATTGGCTATTGATTATAAGCAAACGTCCTCTCAGCTCTCAAGAATATAGATCTTTGAAGAGGGAGCAAGTAGCAAGACTAGGGGCGTAGTCCCCGGTGTGGTGGCCTACCTAGAATGTGATTATGGGGGAGGGATTTGCAGTTACGGGCCTAGTGGCGTAAACTGTTGTACTTTCCCTGCCAGGTATCTGACGAGCTACCAAAACTAAAACTAAAACTAAGAATTTTTTGACAAATTTATTTATTTATTTAAACACAAAAAACAAACAGTTTTACTACGTCCGGAACAGGTAGAATGTTTAAGAAAAAAAATAGTTTGGGCGACGATGTACAAGTTCGTCCGACGGACTTCGAATATTTTTATCAGGAGATGGAGATCTTTTGTGAGACGAGCAAGACGAAAGACTTTGTAGTGATCGTAGTTAAGTTTTACAGTGAAATAGCAAATTCTAGTATCAGAAAGTTGTAATTTGGCCTAAACGGAGCTTTCTTTGGGGAGACGGAAGAAAGCGTTGAAAAAATAGAAAAAGGACGCTTAAAAATTGTAAATAAGATACGAAGATAAAATAGCGGTTGACAATTAATTTTAACCGGGGAAACTAGGGGGGAAGGGTCAGTTCCTTAAGTAAATGTATCAAACGTCTATTTTTGTCTTTACTTTCCTTCTCGTTTCCGCTTTAAAAATATAACGCCTAATTGTTGGTTGAAATTTCATATGTGGAACAGATGCTCGAGTAACAATGAGAACAATGAAAAGTGCATTCAGTTAAATATTGTTTATGGTGAATCATTTCTTACTTGAAGTACTTTAAAGGTGATGCTTTGTACTGCTGGTATTCACTGAGGACTATGGCACAGAAGAACACAAAGATCAAGTATTCCTCTATCACTGGTCCAACAGAAGATTGCAGGGTGCAAACGCGGCAGTGAAGCAGGATAAAAGCAAAGTGGCTGAGTTTTTCCTTGAGAAATATGACGAACGGAGTGGTGAGGTAGGCAAAGTATATGTCTGATGAAGAAAAATAGAAGGATAAAATGTATGAATGCGTTGCTTAACTTTCCATCATTTGGTTGATCACTAAAGCAGTCAATCAACAACCAGCAGACCAACAACAAAACGACGGAAAGACGCAATGACCCACCCATCCATGCAACTCCGCAATCCGTAGGCTAACAAACGTACCAATAAAATGCACCATTTTGCTAATAATCAGTTCCTGGTTAATTGTGGGTAGATCCAGTCCTTTGTGGGGGCAAACCGTCGAAATTACAATTTCAAATTACGTCCTAAAATGGCCGTTTGTCCCCACAAAGGACTGGATATACCCACAATTCACCAGGAAATGATCATTAGCAAAATGGTGTATTGGTAACTTATAAAATCAGCTCTCCCTGCTCCTTATCCATTCTCATCTGAATGGAAGCTTTAAAAACTTTGTGGAACTGAGAACGATTCAACTGGGCCTGGGTGACTGAATCAAAATATATGTGGACCAAACACTGTATTTTCCTATCCATCTGGCCCCAGGTATTCTAAGACCAGACGCTTGACTGGGACTTTGTGCATTTTTGGTACTGGAAATGGGCTAAACATGAGGCCTTGTAACGAGACTATCTTTTATCTGTGTCTATCTTTTGTCTGTCGTACGACATCCTAAACCTGTGTACAAGAAAACTTTATAATTACCTAAAACGTTCTCTCGTGGTTTTTCAGACTTTACGGAAGTTATTTCACTTTTCTCCTTTGTTTTACGTTGTAGCAAACGCATCCGACGCTGAAACAGGAAATACAGAATACCTTCACACGGGGTAAATATGCAAGAAATGCATTGGCGCCTGAGCTCGCTATTCTGTACTACAGCGACTCTTGTATATGTTATCCTAGAACTGCTTGAATTGGACACCATAAATAAAGCCATATGAATGAAAGCTGTTTGGTTTAACGCAGCATGAAAAGTGGTCTTGTAGTGCCTCACGAAATTGCTTGGGTTTAAGCAAAGACAGCGCCTCGGCAGGAATGTTTGGCTTGCGGTAGGGGAAAGAGTGCTTTGCAATAAGTCAAAAGCAAAAATTTTCCTTTTGACGGTTTTTAAAACCAAGACAGAAGTAGACGCACAAACGTAAGACTATTTTCATTTCTACGAAGAACAACTACAAAACCTTTTTATTAGCTGATAATAAGGTGGTATATTCACTGTACTCGCGTCAAATGAGCTCAGTTACTTTCAAAGAAATTAGACAGGCTCATGGTGCATGTTTCTTAAGAAAAAAAGAAAATACTCTGTACCCTCTTTTGGTCTTTGTAAAAGGCAATTCCAGCGATCGGAAGAAATATCGGAGTCAAGAACGAGTCGAGCAGAATAAAAAGATACAGAAAAATGCCATGGCGCTTGAAAAATGCAGGCAAACCAAGCTTCCATCTGAGTGTGAGCCTCTTGTACAGCAATGGGTGCGATACAAACTGCCAAAAAAAAAACAAATAAAATAACACTGCGATAAGCTGATGCAGTATCGATGCTAAAGTGCCAAAGAACCAATAATTATGAATGAATGAAAGTCATACGTTTAAACAGGCACCCACTTTTAAACAGTAAAAAGCAAGTAATACTAAAAAAAAGTTACTTTTCTGTTTAACGTTTTATCGAAAAGTCATTATTCTTGTTTTAAAACACTGCTATTTTGTTGCTGAAAGCATATCAGTTTCACCACACCATGTTAATTTTAAATGCATTTCCAGCCATTTCCAGGATTTGGGAGCATGGTTGGCGCAGTGGTGAGAGCGCACGCCTTCTACCAATGCTTCCCGGGTTCGATTCGCGGACTCAGTTTCATATGCGGGTTGAGTTTGTTAGTTCTCTATTCTGCTCCGAGAGTTTTCCTCCGGGTACTCCGGTTTTCCCCTCTCCTCAAAACCAACATTTGATTTTATTTGATTTGATTTGAGATTTGTAATTAGTAGGCGAAGAGCCACCTTGTGGAAGTACTACTAATTACTCGTTATTATTAATATTATTATTATTATTATTATTATGTTGAAATCGAACCAGTTTTGCAAGACATCACAGGAGAACAGTTGAATAGGAAGCCATCACCGCCCCTGATGCACGAGTGGATATAGTTGCTAGGGGATTCTGGGAGAGGCAGAGGTCGTTTTTTTTTACGTGAGAGTCAAAGTGCCATCCAAATGCAGTAACCTATAGAGATATGGATCCAGACCAGATATTCAGGCAGCAAGAAACAGAGAAAAAGCGCCAGTACGCTAGCCTAGTGTTAGAAGTAGAGCAAGCTACATTCACGCCATTAGTTTTCAGCACAACAGGTGGAATGGTGGCGGAATGTGAACGATACCATAGTAGGTTTGCTGAGCTAGTAGCTACAAAGAAAGGCGAAAGCTATGCGACTACCATGTCATGGATTAGGGCAAGAGTGTCCTTTGCGCTGCTGAGATCAGCATTACCGCCGACCAGTTAGCTCAGTTGGTAGAGCACCGGACTACCGCGCGGGAGGTCGCGGGTTCAAACCCCGGCCGGACCAACACTCAGGGTCTTTAAATAATTGAGGAGAAAGTGCTGCCTTTGTAATGACATCCGCAAATGGTTACACTTTCTAGTATTCTCGGATAAGGACGATAAACCGTAGGCTCCGTCTCACAACTCTTCATAATTGATTCTGTAGGAGGTAAAGAACCCACGCACTGTTCGAAAAGAGTAGGGGACGTAGTCCCCGGTGTGGTGGTCTATCTCTACTAGAATGTGGTTATCGGGAAGGGATTTGCAGTTACGGGCCTACAGTAATTGGCGCAAGCTGTTGTAGTGTCCCTAATAAAATAAAATAAAAATAAAATAAAAATACTTTGCTTAAGAGGCTTGCGATTTTCCAGGAAAGTTCATTTAGAGTTGACGGACATTGACTTAGATATTGAAAAAAGGCACGCTAATATTTGTTAAGAGAACGCTATTTCTGGGGGACTCTAGGCAAAGCCAGGAATATTGAGCTGAGAAGTGTTTAGCAGTTTTTTTTGTAGTCGACATTATTTTACACCTAGTATGGTGTTTTAGATTTTTTAATAGTTTGACCCATTTTTGATACGAAATATACTGCTATATATATTTCTCTTCGTCACATTCACAACTATGAACAAAAGCAATTTTATATCAACTCTATCTTAACCATATGTTTGTTCCATCAATTTATTATCCCTGTTTCAATTCACTTTTCAGTTGAAATTATTCTTTTTATCTAGGGAAAGTCCATGTTCTAATAACTTAAGGATACATGTAAATATATTTTTTTACCATACCTTCTGTAATTACTGTAAATATTTTGAAGTAGAAATAAAGTCTGTGATTACTATTATTATTATTATTATTATTATTATTTATTATTATTATTATTATTATTATTATTATTTCAGAGGATTTTAATATTAAAATTTTTCGCCCCTAGGCTACCCTAGTTGACTCACGCTAAAGCATTCCAATTGAACCCCCAACCCACTTGCAAACTTGCTACCTTTTGAACTGTGGATTAAAGAATGAAGATTTGATTAATTGTCACAGTCACGGGTATGTTACGAAACAACCGAATCATCAACTCCCAGATGGCTTGTTAGCTCGGTTGATAGAGCGCTGCACTGGTATCGCAGACGTCGTGGATTTTTTTTAAACTTTTTTCAGGCTTTATTTTCACTACTGCTTAAGTAGTCTTCATAGCTGCGACGATTGCTAACCTGTTTATGCCAAAGAACCGTTAACAAGAGCAACAAGAGTAACAAGAGCTTCATTTACGATAACATTTGGAATGACAACAGGGGTGAGTTCACGGATGCTCGCCCTCCATCTTCCCATGGCGGTAGCGGCAGGACGTGGATTGGCCAGGGAAGAAAGGATGGAAGCCTACCGCCCGGAAGCTCGTGAGAGAATCGAATGAACCAAAGTCCCTCTCACGTGCAGAGAATTTTGCTACCTTATTACATGAACTTTTGAACTTGTGTTTTTCTTGTTTCTGTTGTTGTTGTTGTTGCTACTTTTTAGCACAAATTTTAAGTTGTAGAATGCTGTATGATTTAGTTGTTTTTTTTTTTGTTGTTGTTTTGTTTTGTTTTGTTTTGTTTTGTTTTTTTTAGTGATTTAAATGGAGGTAAAGTTGACATTTATGAAAAGAGAGCTCGAATATTTGAGACGAAACTCTTATATTTTATAGTCAAATCCGACGGCGACGTGTAAACTTTATAACTTACACATCACGTCAGAAAAAAAAGTTGCAGACCCCGTTCCTCCCAGGAAATGATGTGGCATCGCCTTGTGTTTGAGAGATAAGGTATCTGAACTCGGTATTCCATGCAAATGGGACACCGCTCTACAAGACCTTCTTCTTTTTCTTCTTTTCCATGTCTTTTATTCTCTCTTATTTCAGATATAGATGGGTGGCATTATTACAAACGTTCTTCATTGAAATGAATCCCGGATTAGACCTGGCCGTGTAGGTACCTATGGCCTTTGTGCTGCTTTATCTTACAACTTACCTTCTTTTGTGAGTGGACAATTGCGTCATCTGTCAAGCCACTCAGCATTGATGCGTAGCGGTCAACATTTTCCGGAACGTTGTGGACAACTAGCTCTTCCCTGGCATTTACCTGATCAATCAACTCAACAGCAAAGTCTTCTGTCTGATCTGCAAGTTTCTTTAGGGCACCAGTGTTTTCTGTACAGAAATCAGCTAACTCCCGCAGTTTGCAGTTGACCTGGAATTAGCAATTATTGAAAAAATACTAATTAAAGTTGGGGAACAATTTTACAAAATACGATGTTTGCTCATTAATTCCAACATCATATAATAGGTAATGTTTTGTTCAGTCCGAAACCGCATCAAAACGTCTCCTGGCAAACAGTATTCCCTTCCCTTCACATATAAAATTGAAAACTTTTGAATTTAAAAAAACTTCCCCAACTCTTTATCAGTAATTATGTACCTTGAAGGCCACGTCTATCGGGTTCTTGCACGAGCACAAATTCTTTGCAGTTACGATCTGCTCGATATGCTCAACATTCCATTGCTGGCTTATGGATTCCACGTCGCTTTCTATGAGTTTCTTCAAATTCTTTTCTTCTGAGAATTAAAATCATATTGTCAAAATTTTGCTTCCCAAACTGAATAAGATAGAACGATTTTCGTTTGATCTTGAAAAATGGCTTCTGCTAGTGTTCGCGATTTGTTTCATCAACCATTGGGTAAAACATCAAAACAGTTTACCGCCAAAGAACACCCTAATATGGAACGGAGATTGCTCGATTGTCCAAAAGTATTGCTCAGAAAAAAGAAACTTCAAAGAGAAAAAAAATTGATTTCTAGAAGAACAGGGATTGCGCAGTGGTGAGACCGCTCCCCTTTCCACCAATGTGGTCCGGGTTCGATTCCCGGACTCGACGTCATATGATTGTTGAGTTTGTTGTTGGTTCCCTTCTCTGCTCCAAGATGTTGTTCTCCGGGTACTCCGGTTTCCCCTCTCGTCCTCTTCTTAATTTTAACTCTAACATGAGCACTTGGCTAGGGAGATTGAGCTATCGAAGTAACTAAATTGATTCTAATTCGAAGAATTGATTTGATTTGAACATAGTTAATAGAGGGAAATGGTTATGAAACCTAGCAAAGTTCTTTGCTATACGTTTTTGTTTACTATTTTGGAACTAACCAATAGAAACATTGCAATTATGTAATTCATGCATAGTACATGAGTGGAAATTAACAAAAGATGTGCACTGTCATGGACCTTCCAACATAAATCTTGGCCTCTTAAGTTCCGTAAAGGGAGACACTTATCGAACTTTACATTTTAGGAAAGTTGCGTAAATTTGCTTAAGGTGGAGAATTACGGTAGCATTACGTCATCTTTATGGGAAAATAAAGTTTCTTTTTCATACTGTTATGTCAGCCGGACTTCATAACCATTTCCCTCTATCAGCTATGATTTGAAAAAATAAAAACGATGATTTGATTCTTGAAAGTTCTCACGTTCCAGATTGAGCACGTAACCTCTTGCTAAACAAGTCAAAGTCATTTGACAATATAAGTCAAACAAACCCTCTCTTATATCTGCCTCATTTTCTGTTGTCAATTCATCTGTTTCAGCATAACGTTCTGGAATAAAAGAAAGGTATATTAGTACAATTTACACCGAAAGACAACGGTTTCCATTTACTGGATGAAGCGAATAAGAAAAAGAAGAAAGAAAGTGGGAAAGACAAAATGCCACTTAAGAAAACCTTAGCGTAACCTTAAGGAATAATCCCTTGGAAACTATTACCTCTTCTTTTTATATTGAAAGTATGGAAATCCAAAAGTTTCCTCTTGCTCCTCTCAGGACTTTTCCTCATCAGACGTGACGCCATCCTCACAAAAAACTAAGAGAAGACGTAAACCAATGAGTTTATTTTCCTATTCATATTTTTAGGACTACGTGTTAAGTCAGTCACTGAGTTGCGCTATTTTTCTTTGCCTCCTGCCTACGTGAAGGTATTTTCTAATCATTCGTTGTTGCCTTGGTGTCTTCAATCAAGTTTCTTTTCGTTTAGAATTTTTTGTTTTTGGTTTTTAAGGTCTAGTTATTATTCTATTTCTTTTTGAAACACTGTCTTAATTTGAACACTGCAAGACAGTTTGTATATAATAGTCAATCAGAATAGAGAAAAGCCGTTATATCTTCCTCGGTATTCTACCGAACCTTCCCATCCTGCACTGCGTTGATTGCATAAGGGTAAGTATTTTCTATGGGTTGGTATAGCTACGCCCTTGGGTGGTTGGACCATTGAGATCTTATACCTCCATAATGATCGAAATGAAAGCGCACCCTAGCCTCTCATTGATGGCAACACCTTTAAACAGTGAGCAATATAAACCTCCCTAAATTAATGACCTTATGTAAGATTGCGATGATGTGTTCAGTGGTTTGGGTTGTCTCCCAGGTGAATACCACAGTGAAGTTGATCCAAGTGTAAAACCAGTTCAGGATGCTCCTCGGCGAGAACCAGGTCCACTCAAAGTAAAGCCCAAAGAAAAGACTGATGAAATGGAACAGCAAGGAATCGTTGGGGTGTTATAGCTACTCCAAACAGCCTCCAAAGACCACACCCAAGATGGAAATATCCCAATTTAAGGAAGAGATTGCTGACATTAAAAACGTTGATTACGTGCGCCTATCAAAGGGCAATCATCGGCAAGTCAAGCAATGTAGCCGTAGGTGATGCCACATTTCAAAGCCCAATGAATACAGCCACAACATGGTGGCCAGTCTTAAGAAAAGATGTTCCGTTTTTGCATTCACAAGTATTAGAACTACAAGGATGAATTGATAGTTCAAGATGGAGTTCTTTACAGGGAATGAAAGTGGTTATCACTACTTCTAGGAAGCCCCCGATGATTGTCAGAGTCCCTTCCAGCCATCTTGGAGCTGATGCATGTGTTTGTCGAGCACCTGTTGTGTTGGCATAGTAGGTCAAATCAAGGACACATTTCACAACTGTGAAGACTGCAATGAGTTTCTTGCCAGACAAAGCAAGGAACCCCTGATGACCTTCGAGCGTTCAGATATCCCTTGATCAAAAGTTGCGCTAGACATCTTTAGTGACTTTTGATTACTATAGTGACTATTTTGAATTGGATCTTCTACAAGACACAACTGCTTAAACAGTGATCATTTCCACAAAAAGTCATTTTGCGTGTTATTGCATTGCCGACATGATCAGAGACAACGGTTCTCAGTATTCCATTTCGCAGTTTGGTAATGGGAATTCCAACACACATCTTCCTCGCCATTTCACAGTAAAAGTGACGGAAGGGCTAAGTCAGCGGTTACCATAACCAAGACTTTAGTGACGAAGGCAAAATGTGACAACAAATGTGTGCAAATACCCTTGCTTACTTCATAGGGTTAGGGTGACAGCTTATTTTCTTTCTTGTTCTCTAATAGAATAGTGTCTCCTTCCCTTACCTCACGGTCTTTTGCATGAAACACCCTATCAACATAGTCTTTGTTAGACCCCTTCCCGTGGGTGTATTGATCACGGACTCCTTGATCACTTACTTCCACTTCCTCATCCTCACCATCAACGAGCTCAGGCATTTTAGTGGTAATCTTCCTTCTTAACAGCAACTCCGCAGGACTCTTTCCCGTGGTCGAATGCGGCGTCGATCGGTACGCCAAAACTCGTCTCTCCAATCCTTCCTTCGGCGTGAGCAGCTCCAACGGACTTCAACAGCGATCTGTTTTGCCTTTCTACTTCTCCGTTGGCACGTGGCCAAAGAGGTGTTGTGTTCTGGTGTGCGATCCCCATTTCTTGCAGATACTCTTCCACCTCCTGGGACACTGGGTTGGCACAATTGTCGGTTCGCAGACCTCTAGGTAGTCCATTTTTTGCAAACAGGGCACCTAGGCAATGAATAATGGTTTTGCTGGAGGTTGTTCGGATGACATCAACTTCCAATCAACGAGCACTAACAGGTGTTCTCCAGACGGTAATGGATCCATCAGATCCACAACTACTTCCCACGGTTTTTTGGGTAGGATCGTTGGTTTCACCGCGGAGGTGAAACGTTCTTAGTAACCAGCTGACAGCCATAAGACTCTGAGCATCTTCTCTCTGCATCGTGATCCTTTCCAGACCACCAGACTTTCGTATGAAGTCTCTCCTTTGTCTTTACAACTCTGTGGTGCACCTCATAAGCCAGACTGATTACTCTCTTGCGAAGAGCTAGGGGTAGAATTATTCTTGTTCCTCGTAGAATTACATGACCGATGAAGGTCAACTCATTGCGCACAGGCAAATACGGCTTAGGAGCATTGTCCCACTTTCCTTCAATGAAGCAATTTCTGACTGCTTGCAACTCTGGATCTTGTGCTGAGATTCGTTCAATCTTTTTTAATTCTAAGTGCAGCAGGGAGAGCATGCAGAGCTACCATACGTACATATCCATCATCTTGCAGGGACTGATCTGAAGCTTCAGAGTGTGAGTGTGAGTGCTTCATGGTCTGTTACAAGATAAAACTATGGGAGCCAATACAAGTAGAGGTGGAAGCGTTCACACCCCCAGACCCCAAAGCTAGTGCCTCCTTCTCTATTTGGCTGTAACGGCGCTCCACTTGACTCAGACTACGATTGGCGTAACAGACAGCACGACTCTCTCCATTTTTCTCTTACACCAGCACCGCTCCAAACCCACCGGACTTGCGTCAGTGGCAACACGGGTAGACGCGCGCTTATCAAAGTAAGCTAAAACTGGTGCACTTGCCACTTGACTCCTCAATTTCTGGAATGATTCTTCTTGCTCCTTACTCCACATAAACGGTTCTCCTTGCCTTGCAAGTCTCCTAAGAGTATCGGTGGTGGCAAAAGCAGGGATAAACCTGGCACTGAATCCCACGAGCCCACGAAGGTACGAACTTCTGAAGGTGTCTGTGGTTTACTTGCTTCTTCAATGGCTCTGGCTTTTTGTCCTCAGTCGGTCCAATTCCATGCTTGCTAAGCAAAAGACCCCTGAACACCACTTTGTTCATCCGGAATGTGCACTTATCAGCATTCACATTCAGCTGCTTCTCACTAAGACGCTCCAATACACTACGTCAGTTTTTGTCATGTTCTTCTGTGTCTCGACCATGAACGATAAGATCACCTGCTATGTTAGTCACACCTTGCAAACGTGCCATTGACTGGGTGATGACATGCTGATACTTTTCTGGCGCAGCATTTACACCAAGGCTTAGACGTTTGTACCGATCCATCATGGGTGGCGAAGGCAGTGATATCCCTTGACTCTGCATCCAACTCGATCTGGTGAAAACCCCATCTCAAATCCAATTTTAAGAAGACAGCACTTCCATTAAGACTCTAGAGCGCTTCATCTATGTCTCCTGATGCATTTGGAACAATAACAATAGGACTAACCCATGTTGTAGGTCCATCAACCCTTTCAATGATGTCCTTTTCAAAAATTCATTAAACTTAGCAGTTATCTTGTCTATTAGTGAAAATGGCACTCGTTGCAACTTTTGAACCACTGGGGTTACACTTGGATCAATATGTAGCTTCAACTGATCATCCTTTAGTTTTCCATTTCCCTGAAAAACACTGGGGTATTTTTCCTTGAGTTCTCCGACAAAAGTGTCATCAACAGTGTCACAGTTCCATGCATTGAAAGTCTCTGCTGGACCCACACGAAGGATTCCAAGATCTGTGGTGGTTGCGTATCCCAACAAATAACGCCCTGTCTTGACCAGAATAAATTTGCCACAGTCTTTGTTTTGGTAACAGAACCTTGTGACTGAAACTGACTTTCAACTTCAAGCTCTCGACCCGCAAAAGCATACAACTTCTTTGTGTATGGTTGTAACTCAAACTTTAGCCCCTGATGTTTTAATTCCTGTAAAGTACCCATGCTAATTAGGTTGCTTGTGGAACCTGAATCAATCAGCATGTCTCTGTTGACTCCACCAATGCTCACAGATATCATTGGCCCAGCTGACGTCGACAAAGCACATGTCTGTTCCTCCATAGTCAAAGCAAACGTGTTATCCCCACCTGAGTTTTCAAAAGTGCACTCCACAAAATTGGCCAGTCTTCCTTGAACGTGGCGTCGCTGTCCACCTCCCCGTTGTTGAGTGGTACTTTGCTTTTCCTGCTTTTGACTTCTTCGCCCTTTGCAACAGTTAGCAAAATGACCATATTTATGTCAATTACTACACTTTCAACCTCGAGCTGGACAATTTCTACCTTGAGCAAGGTGACTCTTTACCACAGTTGAGACATGTTTTGCGAGGTTTTCCTCTAAATCCATGCCCTGACGTTTCTTCAATCACATTAGTGCTTGCTCCTGGCTCTCGAACTGGAGTGATCATTTGGTTTGCTTGCTCACGTGACGCTTCCCACTTCCGAACTTTATCCAGTGCAGCTTCCAAAGTGATATTATTGACTTCCAGCAGCTTCTTCTTCACCTCGACATCAGGCCGCTTTTCGATCAGTTGGTCTCGCAGATTTTTTCTCAAAGCTTCACCAAAATTGCGATGACGCGCTTCTTTATGGAGGCGAACCATGAATTTGTCAGCGGACTCCCCCTGTGTCGCCGCAAGTTGGCGAAAAACATGTCGCTCAAATGGCACGTTGTCCTCCTATCGAAAATAAGCATCCAGCTTTCGAAGACACACTTTGTAAACATCATCCTCCTTGGCATTGACCGGCCCGGTATCTGGAAGATCTTCGTAAATATCTTGGACTGTCATACCCGCTAAATGAAGTAATTGAGCTTCTTTTCCGAACGGCGTTCGTGATTCCCTTCCCATCGATGTAATACTGATACGATCGTCTCCACTGTCGCCAACGTTCCGCGACCTGAGGTGAAGAGCCTGTTAAATCTAACGGCGGCAACGCTCTTTCCAAGGAATTCGACATCCTCGTCGCCAATTTGTAGTGTATAGAAACCACAAAGGTAATCCACTGAGGCAAAAACATACGCTTTATTCCGAACACACCAAGTACATCACTGCCCACTTTCCCCCTCTCGCACACACCCCAAGTTCCCGAATATATTCGCGAACTACCGCTGTCCTAATACACTACACTGAGAGATTCAAATTGCAAGATATTGCAGCTGTGCCGAGTTACAATAGTTCGCCACAACTTTTGTGCTGGAAATTGGAAAGAAATATAACACTAGCAATTACGAAGTGTCAGACTTATGCTTGCAAAAAAGCAGCTGTGTTTTTGCTAAACGACAATCACAAGGAAGACATAAAGAAAAATAATTTGCACTATTAATACTTCCTTTCTCCGCTTCTCATTTTTTTCTTTCTAAACGATCTATTGAAAGATTCTTTTTTCAGGAGAGAGATGCTACGATAAGCAAGGATAGGTTGTTTGGTGTTTGTTAGTTCTTTGTTTGGCATGATCTGAATAGAAGATCTTAAATAATTCGGCGCGTTTCTTTTTTTTTTTTTTTTTTTTTTCTTTTTTTTTTTATATTTCACTTGCACATCATAATTACTTACTGACAATTACATTACATACAAACTTACGTTACAACACTAAAACAATGCAAAAATTTTACAAGTGTCGCTGCTTTAGATTCTTGTACTCTTATTACAGTTTTTCGGTTGTTAAGCATCATCGGTGTTTTACGTACATACATACACATGCACCTTCCCTATCCCCCCCTACACACACACACACACACACACATAAGTTACTTGTACTATCCAGACAAAGATAAACGATGACGTCAATAATTCCCGTAATGATACATAGTGTGCATACAATACAGAGGCGCTATTGGTTTGAAGAAGTGGCTAACAATACTCTACAGATATACTGCTGGAGAGCAAGGTCTAGTTTGTCATATTTTCTACAAAAAGGGTAGTAAAGGTTCCCATTTCTTTCGCGTAATTGTATCATTCTTCTCTAGTTGATAAATATGTTGTAGATTTCAATATTGTTCGAACATTGGGTTGCGTTCTTTAAACCTGCACAGCCAGATGAAATATTTACTTGTCATAAAACAGAAATTTATTTGCAGGCTGAATTGGGAAGTATCCGGTCTCAGTCCCATGCAGGTAGCTGCCTGAAGAATGTCCTCTTTACTAACAAATTGGCAGGTCTGCATCCATGAAAAAGAAACGAGAATTATTACAGTTCCAAAAGAAATGGAGAAGGCTTTCTTTTTCTTTTTGACAGAAGGTGCACATATCGTTGTCTCTAAGTCCTATTTTCTGAAGAAAGCTGTTGGTCGATAGTCGTCGATGTAAGAATTTAAAATTGAAAACAATAAGTTTTGAACTTTTGGCACATTTAGAGGCCAAAACGTAGGCTGCTTTCCAATTAATTTCTTGCCCTGGTGTAAGATTAATTTCTTGGTTCCATTTTTCTTGACTTGGGATTGGTAGATCGCTTTTTGTTGATATTAATTTCTTATAGACAAATTTGGATGGTTTTGAGTTCTCTACAAATTTTAAAAATGAGCTCTCATAACTAGTTTCACTTCCTCCCCTTTGCCTACGAAGAGAGTTGATTGCCGATATTAGTCCATAAAAACTTAAAGCTGGGACTTGCAGGGAATATTTGTTTTGGAAAGCAGTCAGCGATAGAAATTTAAAATTATCGTCCATCATATTTTTAACTTTAGTTATACCCTTGAGAAACCAATAATCCTTAAAATCAAAGTACAACTGTGAAGAAGTCGTGGATATGTGACCTTATTTGCGATAAGGGGGATTAAGCCAAGGTGACTCGAGAAAACGGCGTTTTAACTAGTTTAAACGCGTAAAACTCTTTCTGGAAAGTGTTTAAACAATTTTTTAATGCGTTTAAACGGCCAGCTCTTTTGAGCATCAATTATTTTGTTCATGAGCTTAACGAAATTTAACCTCGGGGTGCATATTTACATATTCGCGTTTGAATGAATTATCGAGGCAGGGAGATAACGTGGGAGTTAAAACAATGTGCTCCTGTTGAAAGCTGAACAGGTTTCTGTCTTGTGCGTATGGTCGGATAAATATCAGGCAAAAGGACGATTTGGCCAAAACGAAGCCAGCCAAACACTGCAGTATTTCGAGGAAATTGTCAAACAAAGCTATCGAACGAACGCAACCGAAATTTGACATATGCAAATTACGCTTTTTACTGCCGGTGTGAAATGCAATATTTGCCGGCGTTTTCTTAAATAACCATTGATGCCATGTTTTAGGATTTAAATAAACAAGTTTCATTCAGAACTTTGATTGAAAACATGGCGCGTTTAGTTAAAACGAAGAGTATTTCTCAAATAAAAGCAAACTTGTTTTTACATTATGGCTAGACGCGATGGCGCCACAAAAAATTTCATTTCAGATTGCGTTGTTATAGTTAGAATTTCATTTCCAACTCTGAAAATGGCTTCGCGAATGCAGCTTTATTTGTGTCAAAAGTTTCCGTCATCAATTTCAGTGCACACTTGGAAAATATCTTGGGTTGAACGTATCATATGTTTTCCACAGATCGTGAATTGGATGAACGTAGCTAGGAAAAGCTGCGCTTGTGAAGGGATGTTGTTTATAATTTCTTTCGCCCTCTGGCTGTTTGATCGAACGTTCCTTTTGCCATTTATTCGTTCGATCCGAGCTGAAATAAAGTTACTTTACTTTATTTTTTCATTCCATTCTGGCGGTTCATCGGTTCGACTGTTTCTCCTTAGACATACTTCGGAAAGCCGATAGAGGTGTTCCGGCAATATTGCGGAAAAAAATTTTGTCTGCCGTTGACATATCGATTTGTTTACATCTGAGTGAGTGACAAATTTGCATAATCTAACCCCCAACAATACTCGTTCCTACGCTTCGCGTATCCACGACTAAAAAAAAGGGTTTGTTTTCAATTCTTATAAGTGAGTTGTGCCACAAGGGTGAAGACACAAAATGTTTTTTGGACGTCAAAGTTTCCTCGAAGAAGGCTTCCGACCAGATTTCAAGAATTTCTTTAACAAAAGGGTCCGATACCTTAATCAAAGAGCGCATGTCCTTTCTATTAAAGTGCACATGAAGCGAAATTTTTCATTAGCTTGTTCGAAAAAGCTTTCAAAATGATGAAGAACGGCGTTTATTTTATTGTCCTCGTTCGTCTGTTAGGCTGCCTCTCGCGTCCGCCACAGTCAAATTTTAAAATCAAAAAGTGGCTTTTAGGTTTAACTATTTTAAAGGCTAACGGTGCTCTGCTATAACCAGTTCTTTACCAGCAGGCCAGAATTCACCATTGATATATAACTTATCTGGTTGGGCTGTGCTGAAAGCTGCATGGATTCCATTCCTCCGGGCTTTTCTTAAAGTTTCCACCTGTGGTTTTCGCCTGTCGATTATTTCAGTCGGTAGGTCTTTGAACATTTGATAGTTCTTACCGTGAAGCCGACGTCCCAGAGCTAAGATGTCTTCACAGTCCTTATATCTCAGAAAGCGAGCGAGGATAGGTCGCGGCCCTCCGTTTTTGCCTTTGCCAATTCGGTGAACACGCTAAATTTCAACCTCCTTAGCGTTTTCATAATCAAGCTCTTGTTCTAAAAAGCGACGGAGTGTTTGTTCTGTATCCTCTTTCAGATCTGATCGTCTTTGTGTCTCTCGGATGTTCATAAACTTAATGTTCTCGCGTCTCGAGTAAGCTTCTAAATATATAAGTTTTTATTATGCAATTGCTTAGTTTGATCTTCAAGTTCTTTTACTTTTTGCCTCACATTTATCGCATTTGTTTCACCTGCCTCTTGCTTATTCTCTATAGACTTAATCTTTTCTTTAAACTGGGTGTTGACGTTCTGAAGTCCTTCTGTTGATTTATTCAGTTCTTGTTTGGTCGAGATTTCAGAATCTTCAAGTCGCTGCGTTCTCAATTCTAGATTCTGTAACTTGGTCTCAATATTCTCTAAAGAGCTTTCTATTTTGTCTAGTTTCTGAAGCTTTTCGAGAATCTGTTTTAATATGTGACTCACGTTCTCCGACAAGTCTAGCGCTGCCCAAATTTGGTCTTCACCACCGTCTCCATCGACGTCGCTAGAGTCTTGGTTTTTCGCCTTTTTCTTCACGGGAGAGTCGTTATCACCATCAGTCGAGTTCGATGATCGATTTCGCCGCCTGGCGAGGTACTTTTCTATGACTTTGGCCATTGACCACTTCAGTAAATCACGGAAATGAGCGGACAGCTAAATCAAGCTCCTCACGCCGCCATTACTCAACCCAGTCCCCATTCGGTGCGTTTCTTGTCGTTATTAGATAAAGAAATTAAATGGGGGCGTGAATATATGAATTTTATGGGTAAAAATAGAGCTGTAGCCAGGATAAGACATATTGAAGTAAAAAGCGTTCTCTGGTTAAAAATTAAAAACATAAGCTTTCGACTATAGGCCTGGTTCAAACGTCGAACTTTACATGTGCCGAACCTAATTATTAGGTTCGGCACATGAAAAGTTCGACCTTTGAATCAGTTAGGATCGACACTTTTGTATTTGGGTCGACCTTGCCGTTCTATTCGACTGTGCCAGTAGAATAGAACGGCAAAAGTTCGACTGCGATTCAGACGTCGAACTTTACATGTGCCGAATGCAATGCATACATTACAAATAAATTATATAAATTATTTGTACCCACAATTCTACACGTTCAAGCAAGGTGTCATGCGCAAAAGGCATGCTTTCAAACAATATGGCGGTAAAAGAGGAGAGAGTTTGTCCTTCACGCTTGAAAAACACGAAATAACGTCAACCTTTGTGTTTCTGCCCAACCGACGATAGGATTGAGGAACAGTCGTGATGTCGTCTCGTTGGGATGAAATCAATAACAAAAGAACGAAAGAAACATTTGAAAAACTTGCTTTCTACGGTGGTGTAACGCCATTTGTATGTTTAACCGCCTTCTTCTATTTTCACGGATGGCATTAGCGAGCATAACAAGCTTCGAATTTTCACAGTGTTCGTTTTGCCGCGGCATATTGATTCCATCAAGACTTCAAACAAGAGCCGCCGACCTCAAAGGTTTTGTGGGAATTACCAAATTAAATTCGACACAATTAGGTTCGACGCCTGAATCAACTGTCGAACTTAATAATTTGGGTCGACCCAAATAGGTATTAGGTTCGGTACAAATGTAATGAAAAATGTAACGCGCGGACGGAAATATATACGAAGAGGTTGCGAAAATTTGAGAATAAAAATACAAAAAGACGTGTGAAAAAAAGCTAGAAGATAAAAATGTAAATGAGGTCTAATTACAATAAAATGGAGTATTGCCTAAGCAACGGTTTTGAGTTATTATCCATGTCGACGATTTTTGCGGTGTGCCAGGATTCTAGTGTTTTTCGGACGCGTAATTGCCTTTGTCAATGACACAAGCATTATCGAAATCAATGGAGTGATTGTTTTGCCACGCATGGTTGGCAACATTAGAGCTATTTGAATAGTTCTTCAAGTTTCGTTGATGTTCCTTTTTTCGGGTTTGGAAGCATCTTCCGGTTTCTCCTATGTAGTTCCAAGGACAGTCTTTACATGGAATTTTGTAAACAACATTACTTGGAAGATCCGAGGGTTGTCTGAACTTTGGAGACGGGAATTCTTGTTGAAGGGTTTTGATTGGTTTGTTGACAACCCGGATATCGTTTTAATGAAAACCGCTTTCCATCCCGTCGCTACGCTTGTTCGAAAAATATTGAATGAAAAATAAAACGAGAATAATGTTTATAACTACGTGTCGCCTCATAATTTCCTCCATTACCATTTTAGGAATTGGCAATAATCGTTGCTATTTCTTTCTTTCGCGTCAATTTCCGATCCAAAGTTCAGCAACTCCAATTTAAGCCATAAACGTTCAGCCGGAATAGAGGATACAAACAGAAGGCTGGTTTTCATTTTCATATTTTCCTTTCGCTAGGTAAACTATTCACGCAGGAATGTGAAACACAAAAATAGAATTTTAGCAAGCGGCTAAAATTTGGGCCTGATCACAGGTCAGTTACCGCTCAAGACGATCTAGTGTTGGAAATTTTTTTTCTTTCTTTGCCATCTTCATAATATTTACAAGTATTACACCTAAGGTAGAGGCGAGGAAACCTCAGGAAACCACAAGGCTTATAGGAGAGGCCACCTCGAAGGAAAATATTAGAGTAAATTTTGTGCTGTGTGAGCGCGGCATGACAGGTTAAGGGTTGTTTAAAAAAACCTTTATGCCAACCAGATGTCAAAACACCTTTTATTACACAAAAAACAAGGCCATTAAACCTATACGCAAGTTCAGTTTACCTTAGTTCCATCGGGAATAAACCCAATGGTCGGAATAATTTTACTATTTGAAATTGTAATATATTACTGTACATAATTTACAAGTGGTTTTTTTCTTTTCTTTTTTTTTTAATTTATATTGACTTGATGCGAAAGCGTTGTCAATTAATAAATGTAGATGTAGATGTAGATGTAGATGTAGATGTAGATGTAGAAAGGAAATAGTCTCTAGATCAAAGATTACTTGCGCATCAGAACTTTTAAACATGACATTTTTTTTACATTCTGAAGCCGGTTACAGACGAGCAAGTTTTCCTTGACAAGTTTTGACTTGACAAATTTTATTTGCTGGTGTGTAAAGAAAAACTTGTCAAGTTTTTCCTTGACAAGTGCACTTGCTCAAAAACTAGCATGCTAGTTTTTGAACAAGTGGACTTGTCAAGGAAAAACTTGACACATCTCAGAACTTGCTCGTCTGTACGGGTCAACAAGGAAAACTTGTCAAAAAAATTGCCGTCCGCTGTGTAATTGAATTGCTGGCTACAGTGAAGATTTGTCAAAGAAAATTTGTTCATTCGTTCACACCAGCAAATAAAACTTGTGAAGGCAAAACTTGCCAAAGAAAACTTGTCGTTCATAAACATGAGCAAATAAAAATTGTCAATGACACTTGACAAGGAGAACTTGCTCGTCTGTAACCGGCTTAATAGTTATAAATTGGCGCATTCTCATTGATCTCATTGCTGTTTCGAAGAAAGAGGAAAAGGATGGACAGCTTAGCCTTTAATCAATTCTTTCTCTTTTATTTTGCCGCACATAATTCACCTGGATAATAGCTTTGTCTCGGCCCTTTCTTTCGCAGCGAGAGGAGGACCTTTAGATAATGGGACCTGATAAAACTTTTTCTATTAATACAACGCGCGCGTTGAATAATAATGAGTTTTAAGAATGACAAACAGCACATACTAAAACGCATTAACAACAAGTATCGTCTGGAATTCTCCCGATGAACTTTTTTTCCCAACGCGCTTTTTCATTAAAAAAAAAAAAAACAAAAGACTTTCTGCTCGAACATACCCAGTTACAATTTTTTGCTAAACCATGGATAGCTTGGTCGTGGACTTTTATAAATTCTTTCTCGATATTTTTTCTTCATGTAGCTCCCCTTAATTGGGGTAGTTTCGTATACGGTGGCTCTTTATTAACAGGTGGGAAACCACTGGCATGAACTAAATAAAAACTGCTTTTTACGAACGCTGAATCATGACATAATATTAAAATTACAAATGACATTGTTTTCACAACGTCCGTCTTCTTAATTAAGTATATTTCTTCGACTCCCTGTCATTCTTATTTTAGTAGCTCAGAGGACATTATATTAATTGTGAAATGCGTCATCACTGGCCTCCAATTTTCTTCTTTTTTAAATGCAAGCTTCAGTGTCTTTTCTATTAAAGTTAGCTTTGAATAATAAAAAGAATACTGTAACTTTCTAGTGGCTGTACCCAATGGTCGATTTGAAAGTCACTCTTTATGTTGTTAAACCTAGTATATAATCTCGCTAAGCTTCACTTCTCGTGCTGATGTTTGCTTAAAGAACATAAGCTAAACTTCATCTCAATCTAAGCTTAATTTGGTGTCCATTCCTCTTGTTTGTACTACTAAAAGATTTAGTTTCGCCCGTGAATAGCGAGCACACTACACTAAAATATGTGGCATGTGCTTTCACATCTTTCGCCATTTTCTTTGTTGTACTCCTATGCAAGTCACACATTACAAAACTCAAGGTCTCTACTAGTGCTTTTAATTGTTCATTCACGAGATTAATTTAACTAAGGCACCATTCTACCTTTTTAAATTACCAAAAGACTCTTAACGTAAAGTTTTTCGGTTTAAAGTGCTGAGAAAACAAGTCGCTGAAGAATGAAACGAAATGAGATAAAATGAAAGGAAGATGAGTCCAAAGATACCTACAGTATACCTACTGTGGACGATGAAGTGTTTTCCTATTCCGAAAAGTGTCCTTGCCGTCTAGTTTCTAAACCAGTTTACACCCCACTTTGTGGTCAAATGAAATATGAATGAATGTTGTTTTACACACTCGAGCGCCAATGAAGGCTTATGCAAATATTCGACCGTTGCCACATGCAGACGTATCAAATTACTTAGCTTTTGCACCTGCGTTATCAAGTCAAAAAAATAGGCGCCATAAAGGCGAACGTGACTACTGCTTAGAGGGTGAAAAATACGAAAAGTAGAATTGTGTGTTTCCAGAAAATATCCACACTCCCACCACGGAGGGAATTAGAAATTCCGGAGGGTGGCGGTTCAAAGCCCCAAGAAAATATGAAGGGGAGGTGGTAGAAGATTTTTTTTTCCAGAGCTCTTAAAGCACAAATAACTATTGGCTGAAAATCAAACGAAAGAACAGTAATTCTTCTTGAAAGCGCTTTGGATTAGAAGTGCATGAATGCGCGAGAAGCGAGAAGTGAACGCGCGAGCTTCTTTGTATTCTTACGTCTTCAACTTGCGTATTGAGACTATTAGGATCGAGAAACGAGACTCAAGGACAAAGGAACGCACAAACACCAACTTAAATTACCTCTAATGCAGACTCGACAAGGTTTTAGGAAATTATATCATGGAACCGGGGAATCTTCAGGAATTTAGCGCAAAAATGCTTTTCAACGTTGCGCTGTCATGAGCGCGCGCGAGAATTGAGTTATAAACAAGAAATGTTACAAATATTACCATCCGCTAAATATTTGCAAAGCTTTCGATTTATAGCCCTACTGGAGTAATTTCGATTTATTTGCTGCAGTATTCAAAACCTTAAGGGACGAAAATCTTTCATTGTTTACAGAAAAATAGTGGAAAGAGTCGTGAATTCCAGAGTATTTACAGAACAAAATATTGAATTACATTCCAACATGGACTACGCGATTGTAATATTTTGCACTTAAACGTTTACCGAATGTACTACTGCTATTGTTTTGCAACTCTTTAGTATAATTAAAATTGATTGAATGCTAGTGAGGAAGGACAAATTTTTATCTTCTGCGTTGAAAACATTACACTAATTTGCATATCTCAAAAGAAACCAACGCAATCATCACACCACGAGGCGCCCAAGATTTTCGTTTCTCATCGGGGACCATCGGCAAATCATCGTTAATACGAAGTGTGAATGATATATGAAATCAATCATATATGAACTGCGGAAAATGAAATCAAATGAAGAATGATCCTCGCAGTTGTGAACGCAATTTATGCAATTGCGAAAAGAAGCCTGAAAAAAATTCAGGACTTCAACGGGGTTTGAACCCGTGACCTCGCGATTACCGGTGTGATGCTCTAACCAACTGAGATATGAAGCCACTGACGTTGGGAGCAGGTCAATTGTGGGTTCATATGTTCCCGTGAAAGAAATGAGTGTGAATGATATATGAAATCAATCATATATGAACTGCGGAAAATGAAATCAAATGAAGAATGATCCTCGCAGTTGTGAACGCAATTTATGCAATTGCTCAGTTGGTTAGAGCATCGCACCGATAATCGCGAGGTCACGGGTTCAAACCCCGTTGAAGTACTTTTTTTTTTTTCAGGCTTCTTTTCGCGATTGCATAAATTGCGTTCACAACTGCGAGGATCATTCTTCATTTGATTTAATACGAAGTGTTCGTGAGAGACGACAACATATGCGCTGATTGGCTCCGAAGCATATTCTATTGTTACTTACTTACTTTCGGAAAGTCAGACAATGGCAATAGTGGCTACTTGCGCAAGCGCAGTAGTCACAAAAATGATAAAATTTTAGGACGTATAAATACTAAAAGAACAATAGTTGATTAAGAAGTGTAACAGAAATTAATAACTTTAACTAGACAAAGTTTTGCACGTATGGAGTCCGTTTACACGTTGAGATTAGGTTTGAGTTTCTTGATAAAAAGCATCTCAAACACTAAATAATCAAACTTGCTTTGGCATTTCTTAACAATCTTAAAAAGGCTTTCATTCAAAAGATTGCTGCCAACGTGCGCCTCAGCGAGATGTTCGGCAATTGTCGAATATTTGTGTTCAGCAAAGCGTTGGAAAAGGTGTCGGGTTGTGTAACCGACATAATCTGCATCGCACAGATCACACGAAAAATGATAAACAACGCATTGCTGATTAACAATAGACGGCTTGGCTTCCTTAGGCCTTTTGACTTGATAATGGCGTATTGGCGTTACGTTAACGTCGAAACGTCGTCGAATTAGCTTTTTACCTTTTTTATCTTTTTATCATGTTTTTTAGAAATATTTTATCGCAATATTTTATAGTGAAATGTTTTTCAAAGCCACTTCTTTTCCGTATTCAAATAGTGACTTAAATTGGCAAATGTATTACTGACCAAGCCATGTTGGGTGTCCTATATTTGCCGATTTTGTTAACAAGCTTTTCAGCACGAAAGAGGCAAAAAAGTCTCTTCGTATAGCGGTCGAAATGTCGCGATCCACATCTTTGTGACTCAATCGTGAGACAAAAGAGATTAACTCAGCTATCAAGTCTCTTCGCGTCCACATTTTTTTGTGGAGAAAACGTTACATGCAAAAGGAAGTTACTAACACCAGGAACGGGGAACGGGCAACCGGGAACGGGAGTCTGGGAACCAGTGTACAGCGGTAATCCGCAAAAAATTCAAAATCTCGGAAGAAGGAAATGAAAATGGTCTGGGAAACAGTTTTTAGCACATGTCTGCGCATGTGCAAAGGTTGTGGAGGTCCTCGGCTCAAGCTTTGTACAGTTTGTAAACTGTACGGAAAGGTGAATATTTTGCCGATTTTTAACGCCGTTTCCGCATATTAAAGGCCGGCATTATTACCACAGGTAGATCTTTTCATGGGCTATTTAATTGCCGTTCCTACCTTTGTAAATTTTTTCCTACTTTTTGCTAGAGCCATCCGAAGCTCGTACGTGGCGTAATTGAAGTAGACCTGGGACTCAAAGTATGACACGGTCAAATCCCATCGTAAAGATTTTGGCCATACTTAAGAAATCTTTGGCCAATTTCAACAGTACAGGGTTATATTAACCTTCTTATCTCGACGTGGTTTTCTACCTGTTCAATTTCCGTTCCTTTTTATGTTGTTAGCCCAGAAAGTTTTCTTATTTATGCAGGAGTGTTGCAGTGTTGTTGCCCAGCTCAAGTGTAATACCAAAGAGCCTGTTTTCCAACATCATCCACTGAAACACCTGTAATAGCCTTCACAGCAAGTGCACTTTTGTCAGGTTACAGCCCACGTGTTCAGCAATACCAAACTAAACTGCCGACGTCTTAGGAGCTATGAAAGCCTTGTAATGCTACAAAAGGTGTCAGGTCAATACCCTGTCCCAATTACCAAGCAAAACATCTGCCAAAACTTTTCTAAGGTCTCAATAATTATACCAGTACTAAGGAAAACATTAAGTGTTTACATGCTCATGACATACATACATACATCAGTTTATTCAAGGCATTTAAAATAAAATTGACTGTACAAAAAATGACAGTCAGATTTTTGTAAAAAAACAAAATATGCTTTCGTCTTAACCATTCCTTTTTTAGCCAAGACACTGGAGTAGTTTCTATTTGAGTTTAGTGAGTAAGACAAAAACCAAGGTAATCACCTGCTTCAAAAACATGATCTTATCTGAATTCAAGAGAATCTTGGAGTGATTATTGGGTTCAGCTGTGCGTGTTAGGAGTTTTTTTAGCCAATTACATTGTCAGCGAAGAAAGCAAAACTTAAGTAGACATAATAATTATTATTACTTCCACCAATAAGAAAAAGTCAGGCAAAGTAGAGAAAACAAATTAAAACCTGTCAAAATCACTTAAATTATCACTTCTGAGGCAAAAGGATGACAGTACACCACAGGTAAGGCAATTTGTCTTTTATTTAGCATTGGTCAATACACATACTTAGCGATTCATCATTAGAGCATGAAAAATATGGTTAATCCCATACATTTACTATAAAAAACAAAGGGTTAATAATAATAATAATAATAATAATCCATTTATATAGCGCCCTTTCTACAAGATTCAAAGGCGCTGTTTACAAAAATTAGATAAAATTAAAAAGTACAAAATAATCACAAGCAATTGACATTAAAACTAGACGCTAACTACAAAATAAATGTACACAATAGATAAAAAATCAGATAACAAATAAAAACATCACGATTCATAGGCTCGCATAAAAAGAAACGTTTTAAGTTTGCGTTTAAAATCATCAATTGAGTTTGCAGATTTAATATCCTCAGGTAAGTTATTCCAAAGTTCCGGAGCAGCAACAGAAAAAGCTCGTTTACCATACGAATTAAGATTAAAATAGGGTTTAACTAATAAATTTCTATTAGAGGATCTAAGATTGCGGCTGGGTGAATACAATTGAAGGAGTTCCTGTATATAGATTGGAGCTCGATCATGTAGTACTTTGTAAGTAATTAACATAATTTTAAATTCAATACGAAAGGAGACAGGGAGCCAGTGAAGATCCCTCAGGACTGGAGTAATATGGCAAAATCTTGGACACTGGTTAACAAGGCGAACGGCAGAATTTTGAACATGTTGAAACTTCCGAATAAGATAGGATGGTAGGCCGTACAATAAAGAATTACAATAATCAAGTTTAGAAACTACGAAGGCGTGAATAATGATCTTTGCAGCATCATAAGTAAGATATTTGCGTATAAAACCAATGTTACGAAGATGGAAAAAGGACGATTGACAGACTGCATTGACATGAGGTACCATACAAAGGGACTGATCAAAGATAACTCCAATATTGCGTGCACTGGGGGAGCAGGATACAGTCTCATTACATATATCAACAGAAGATAGTGGTGGCCGAGGTCGATAGGAAGAGGATATTACGAGAACTCCAGACTTGTCTTTATTTAATTTCAGCTTGTTGGAAGGCATCCATGCGTCCATGTCCCGAACACAGTTTGCCAATTTGGCGTTACTCAGATTCATATCAGAAACAGACGACGTCCTGAACGTAATATATAGCTGAGTGTCATCAGCATAAAAGTGATAGAACATTTGATGACGTCGAGCAATCTCGCCAAGAGGGGATGTGTACATTGAATATAACAACGGGCCAAGAACGGATCCCTGCGGTACACCAAACTCAAGAACATGAGAAGCAGAGCACGCACCATTGACCTGCACAAACTGTGTACGATCAGAAAGATATGATCGAAACCATTCCAATACAGTTCCAGTAATTCCAAAGTGATTGGACAGAGAGGAGAGATACCATGATCGACAGTATCAAACGCAGCCGAAAGATCGAGAAGTACTAGGATAACTGAATGATGTTGATCTATTGCCATGGCTATGTCATTGTGGACTCTAATTAGAGCCGTCTCTGTACTATGGTTCCTCTTATAGGCTGATTGATATGTTTCACCAAGGTCATTAATATCTAAGTATTGAATCAGCTGTTTAGCAACACATTTTTCAATGGTTTTGGATATGAACCGAAGATTAGAAATAGGCCTATAGTTCTTTAAGTCGTTCGAATCCAGAGAGGGCTTTTTGAGCAATGGCTTAAGTATAGCTTGTTTAAGTATTTCAGGCATCCGACCAACAAATTGTCAAATTATCTGGGCACACTGTGGTTGAAATACAGTAGAGCTTTTCATGACAGTAAGTTGTGTCATTTAAAAACGACTTTTTAAAAAAAGGAAAATATTTTCCAAGAAGGGAAATGCTATTGTCACTAAAAGACATTTATTTTAACCTAGGTTAGGAAGCCCTAAGGGGCGTCCAAACAAGACAAATGACTAAAAATAAAATATTACTTTCAAGTTCTGTCAATGCTTGGTTTTGCTGTTGTTTAAAAGTTTATCGATACAAGGTTAACTGTAACTTGTATTTCCTGTTGTTTTGGCTTATTTAATACATTTGTATGTGTACAAACAAGCCTATTTATTCACTCGTTGTTCAGTGGTAATTGTAAGTATCTTCGCATGCAGTAACTTGAATAAATATACCGTTGATTAATTTTTTTACGTCACTTGTGTTATCTCGATCTGTTACCTCCTCGCTGCTTTTCTGCTGATAAAAGGGAGTTTAAGCAAAACGGTACAGCGGGCATCAATACGGCAACCGGAAGTAATTTTGTAAAAATATGGACTACTGCGCATGGCAAACATTCGCTTTCAGCCGTAGCGGTAAATCCTACTACGTCGGGAGAAGAGGTTTCGCGTAGTGTCTGATACGTGAGTTTTAAATCGCTTCTTTCTACTTT
The DNA here is from genome assembly GCA_016490735.1 of Pachyseris speciosa. Taxonomy (NCBI): domain Eukaryota; kingdom Metazoa; phylum Cnidaria; class Anthozoa; order Scleractinia; family Pachyseridae; genus Pachyseris; species Pachyseris speciosa. The sequence continues at coordinate 2,120,446 of JAEMWC010000008.1, forward strand.
TCAACAGGCTTCTTTGATTTTTTAACCGTTTAATCGTACTGAAAAACCTTCCTAATTCATTCAGAATTAACATTTATGTACCTTCCTTCTTTCAACTTTACAGAAATCTGCGTGTATTTTCAGTAGTTGTTTTATGCAGTGAAATGGCGGCGGCAATTGGCAAGAGGATTTCATTAGTACAGCTTCATTGTTTTATTTTCATGTCAAAAGCTGTGTTTTACTCCATTTCCAGAATTTTGAATGCTAATTTCAGACTTTCTTAGCATGCAGTAAGATTTGCAAGGATGTTCGGACAGTTAATCGATGTGTAATAATTACACTATATTCCAACGCGATTGACGTGTCTTGATTCATTTCAGTCGCAAGTGAATGTAATTAAATAATCGTTTCCACACGATTTGTCAGTAATTTTGTAATTATTGGTCTCATAGATCATACCGGGAGTCGTGGCCTCTGTTTAATATAGTACTGAACCAGTAGGGGTTGTGAATATCAAAATTATAATTTCAAGCCTTTTTTTCTACTGTCGCGTTGTTGTTCTAGACTGCGAAATCAGTTCTAATCCTATTTGCGAATATCAATGCGAGACGTTTTTCAACGCCTCCGCAAAAACCCTCGCCATAACAAAATAAAGTGAAATTCCTTGCTCCTTTGAAGGAATTTATTCCCCAAAGTTAACTGGTGAACGCTGTAAGAAACTAACTCGAACGTAAACTTCCCAGCCGTACTGTCTTTGATTTCGCGCTGCTTAAACTTGAACTTTGAAGGGCTACGGCGACGTACTCAGGCAAGACCTCCTCGGCCACGACAGCCGTAGTATCGCCCGCCGTAACGATTTGCTTAAACTCCCTAATGATGTTGGGCTGTAGGAACATTTTCGTGCACGAAATCCGGCGTAAAATGAAGATTTCAGGAAGGGAAAAAGCGAATCGCCAAAACAAATGGTGGCAACCGTTGCAGAACCGTTGACTTCAAATTCTCACCAAGGAATACGAGTCGTCTAATATTGCAAACGGCAAGTTAGCTTCATATTTTCTCTGTTTACCTGTTTTCGTCCGCAATTTTGAATTTTTTGCGGATTACCGCTGTACACTGGTTCCCAGACTCCCGTTCCCGGTTCCCGCTTCCCGCTTTCCCGTTCCCCGTTCCCTGTTCCTGGTCTTAGGAACATCCCATGCAAAATAAAACGGAGTTCACTGAGTTGCTTTACTGTTAAGAAGTAGGCTTTCAAATTCGATTTCAAAGATCTTTAGAACCCTTGCGGGACCCATGCCAGATCCTGACAAGACCAGATCAAAAGCCTTTCACCTGTGTAGGTAGAAATATTAAAAAGAGAAATATTTAAGACTTGAAACTAACACATATAAAGGGATGATGAAAAGCATGATTAATATGATAGTACATTAACATTTTCTGTTTAATATTTAATATTGACTAATGTGCAATCATGAAATAAGTGTTCCACGCTTTCACTGCCAACATAAACATCTGACGTCATTCTGCGAAAAGTATGAACTTTCATTCTCTTTATTATAGGTCAATAATTATGGAACGAGTCGTAAAGTATATTTTGTTTTTTTTCCCTGTAACAACACAGAAATGCATCTGGAGATAACATTTACAGGCTAGTAAACATCTTATCCTAGGAACTTGTGACTTGCGCGATTCAGGCGCTTAAGACGCAGAAATATGGCAAAAGATGTCAAACAGCTTGTCTCGGGTGTAACCACTTCAAAATGAGGTGTGCACAGAAATAGTCTTACGATATCGTTTTTGAGGCATAGTTGGACTGAACTGAGTATCTGACAACTCTTGCCATTCCGAAAGAAGACTGATAAGAACCCCATTAAAAGTTAATTTTGGAAAATATTCGTGAGCTTAATAGCCTTTTCGTTAACAATCCCTTTGATATAGCTCACCTTACTGACGTCAGCCTTGCTGCGGTTCTTGAGAGGGAGGAAGTCGTTTGTGATAATCCAGTTGATCTTGATAAAAGCTTATTTTTAAAATTAAAGAGAATAAAGCTGCTTAACATAACAGACCCAGCTTTGTAATTGAACACAGTTTCAAATTCGGTTATCGCTGAGGCGTGTTTTCTATAATGTAGCCTGTTCCAGGCCTTCAGATATTTGGAGCAAGCGAAAAGCGAAACACGAAACGAGCGAAGAACGAGGGAAGAAAATCGCGCGCGAAATTTTCTCCGCTCGTTCTCGCGCGCTCGCTCCAAATATCTGAGAGCCTGGAACAGGCTACCCATAATGCAGTGCCTTCATCAGAGAAAGGAAAGCTTAGTGTTGTCCTTAAGGAGCATTGCTCTTGAAAGGAAAAAATTCTATAGGCTGTCAAAAAGTAAAGATGGTGTTGCTTCTGATTTAGCTGATTTGCGTCAACCGTACAGCTGGTTGGTGCGAGTCAAGTGATCATGCTGACGCTAATTTGTGTGAGTGAATCGGAATCCTCGTTTAACGGTCACCTTCCCTTTTAAAGTTGTGCAATAGCTACGGCTCCCATGTCAAACGAATGCAAAGAAGAAAACTTTTGTTCCCAGAGCCCGTGTTACCCTTATCAAGCGGAATTATTTCCAGTTCTAAATGAATAGTTGAGCGTTGGGTTGGCTTTGGGAATTCGTGAGACTGGATATGTGCTTTTCTAACGCCAGCTCCTAATTTGGTACAAAAATACGCGAATCTTATCAAGTAATCCATGCAGCTTGATGCGAGAGGTAGTGAGATCCACTGAGATCTATTAAATAACGAAAGAAAAATCTTTGAAAGATGTACTTATTTTCTCTTTCAGCAACATATTGCAATATTTGGCAATTCTTAATAAACAGGTACACATTCGAGCTGTGCAGAAGTCCCACCCTATGGCCCACCATATCGAAAGTTTTCCCGTAACATCCAACTTAGCAGATCAACATCAGACTTTATGATGTCAACCTTTCTCCCCTTGTAAATCAACTTCCAACTTTGCAACAAAAAGTCCGACAACATTAATCAACTTTCAACTTCATCTATCCCATTACTCTAAGCGAAAATTACAAAGTTCACAAGTTTCAAGTTCGAAGTTGTCAACTGAAGGGTTCAAAAGTTGTGTCCTAAATCCACCAATAATTATGACATCATCTTATAACCTCGTCCTGGTGCGATCAATATCACGGATCTGGCGGATGCGTTGCAAGTGGTGGACGATTTGGTTGCAAGACTGGATCCGGATGCATCGGATACTGGGGCCATAGTTTCGAAGCTTTATTTCTTATATAGAGTGCTGGTCTTGACGTTGGCCAGGATATCGCTGATATGATCAAAACTTATTCGCTGCCGTTGCGCTTGATGGCTATCGTCCACCGTGTATGTCTACAAGACGGCGTGGAAGACCTCCATTCGAATGTCAAGGTACTTGAGGAAATAAGTTCAATTCTTGGAGTGGGGAAGTGAACTGTAGAAAGAAGGATGCGCTCATTTGATTTAAGCTTTACTGAGATTAAACTTATTTCCTCTACCTTGAACGGCCTACTACGATCATCGTTCATATCTCAAGTCATTCAACCGCAGTTCTATACATGATTTTCCTATATTTTGTGGTTTATTGGTTCACTGGTTTGTGTTCCTGTCCTTTCCATGACGCTGAGGTTTATGTACCTAAGTGGTACGAGTTATCGTGCTGACTTACTCCTCTTAAATTACACATATGTTCGTACAATCTATACATTAGAGACACAGAGGATTTTTTTACTACTGATAGGAAATATTTTTTCGTTGGGTTGAACGAGTGCTACGCTTTGTGAAGACCCGAACTGCGTGTTTGAATAAAGCGAAGTTTAAAGCAATTGATTTGACTGATTAACCCGGCATTGAAAGACCGTCAAGTGTAATGCCAGTGTCATAGTTTACCTTTCAAATAATCTGAAGTTAGAAAAATGTATCTCCTTAATATCCCCTCTTTTCAGGCTTGCACCAAAGCCTTACCATTCATAGCCGAAGAGACTGAAAGAGCTAAGTTATGCATGTCGACCTTTTACTCACTTCCCTCCGTTTTGTACGGTTATTACTTTCCTGTAAGCGGATTATTTGTATTTGCGTAATTAAATGCAAACATGTTTTATTGCAAAGCTAACGTATTAAAATGGAATAACAAGTTTGTCAAAAATGTGTAACTTGTTTTCGAAGTATTCGTTACGCTTCTTGCCTCATCTACCGCTCCGGATCTTCCGGTATTTTTTCCTGTTATTGTGAGTCTATTGTGCACAGGTGTAAAGCTGACATTAGAAACAATTGTCGACAGCTTTGCCATAAACTCCACAAAGTCTTGGGTTCTTGTATATGTCAAGACCACAGATATCCTGGGAAATCGATTCCGGCTGTTAATTTTGTCAGTGTGTGTCTTATTGTTTGTTCTTCAGACTAAGGAAACGGTGCTTATTATTGGTAAGTTATCATTTACGAATAATGTAAATAATATGATTTATTTACCTTCGTTGCGACATGCAAAGACCTATTGTCTTTTTTCTTCGAGTCTTGGCGAAACCAGTAGCAAACAAAACGTTCTCCACGCCGTTTGCTGAGACTTTAGTAACTTGCTTCTCTTTACTTTTTATTCATTAACATGCAATGTTATTTGCTAGAGATTTTAATAGCAGCCTGTTGAGGAAAGATCTTCTCAATGCAAGATTCACTGAGTGTCAAAATTGCTGTTCACGTTGCCTTCTTGACAAGAAATGAAAACACAGACAATCGTTGTCTTGCCTCTTTGTCAATTATAATGTCCCTCTGTAGACGACGCCAGTGATGCTTACATTAAATTCGCTATGTTTTTAGGCAAGTGCACCAAATGCCAACTGTTTTATGCTAATATGTGATAGCACTAAAATTACGGTGTCTTTAAAGTGCTGAGCTGCACGCTTGCAAGAATGGATTAGTTTTGCCGAGCAAAGTAGTATTATATATGCACCAAGTATTCAATCGGTCCAAACACACTTTGCCTTGGAGCATTATAAACTTGGTTATCTCACTTGCAAACACACTCAATAAAAACATGGATAAAGACCTCTTAGGTTCAACGCTTAACTGCGAGTCCCCCAGATGCCAATTTTAAATATGCAATCGAAAAAGCAAAGAGCGTTGGGTCCCAAACAATTTTACTTTAATTCTGAGATTCAGAAGTGTGGTAGCTATTTTCCCCAAGGCGTAAGACAATAACTTCCCTTCCACTGTTTAACAGACGATGATTATTATCGCTATCTACATGTATCAATAGATGAAATAGATGGTTTCTCCGGTAGAGAATGTGACAGATTAAAAAGGCAGCCAATAGTTTACTCTCTTGAAATATTTTTCTTTCGACCTTTTTGTTTTGTCTTGTTTTGGCGAGGGGGGGGGGGGTGAGGGAGCGCAGCAAATATGTCCCTCAGAGCTGGCGCAATACGACTCGTTGGCACTCTCTGAGAGCCAACGCCAGCTCGGAAATATAAGGACTGGAATTTCGTCCCCTTAAACGTTCTTAAATTTTCAGCTAAATAATGCGAACATCCTCTCTTAGCTGACTCAAATATGTGTTTAACAAGTTATCAAACGATCCGCGAACACAGGAAACGATACCTAAATTTTTTCCGTTCAGGTGCCAATGAGAATTGTTTGCGTACCTTAGATGGTTCATTGACGTAAATGGCGCGAACGTTTAATGTCTCTTGTCGTCATTGGTTACTAAAACTCCTTTACTCTGAGGTCCTCTGACAATGAAAGGAGGCTTAGCTATCACCAAACAGATTGCTTTACCACTTATCAAAATCATGTTTAAGGATGATTAATGCTGGGATGCCCTATTTCTTCTTGATAGTTTATTGCATGCTTCAGTGATCTGTTTTCCTATCCTTTAAATCACACTGCAAACTGTTCAAGGTACAGACTTCACAAGTCATTTTTATGGCTCCACTCGTACAAAAAATTTATAACCTTCTGTTTGCTCTCGTAGATTGCAAATCTTTTGATGAAAGGAATAATATTTTCCGTTTCCATTGAATTATTTTTGCCTTAAACTAATGTAATTTGGTGGTAGTAAGACCCAGGCAGGGTGCAGTTAAATTAGTTTGACGTGTGTAATGACTGAAGACAATCGTACAAAGCTCTTTCAACCGTTTAATCGCTCCAGAAATCGAGAAAATCTTACAACAACCGTTTTCGTTCCGATCACAAAAAACTAACTACCACGAGGAGATCTCACGTATAACGTGACAGCTATTCCGTTTTCTACAATGACAACAGATGAACTTCAACCAGAGAAGTGATTTGTATTTATTCTATTTCCGTTTGGGCAGAATTGTTTGAAGAGTTAGCATCGACAATTTCCGTCGTTTGCGTCGTTGACCTCTTGCAAGTTGCCATTGTATTTTAGTTCCCTCAAACGCCCTCAGGAAAATTCAAAGTTGTGTGTATCTCACTCAAACTAAAGCGTCTGACTGTGAAACATTTCATTTTATTTTGTTTCGGACTATTTGTGGCTTATTGGTTCACTGGTTTGTGTTCCTGTCCTTTCCATGACGCTGCAGGTTATGCACTTTAGTGTTAAGAGGTAATCATTGTATTATTCTAAGGAATATATATTTTTGGACTTTGGCCTTCTCGAGTGTCGAGAGGTCCTTTAACATGATATATGGAAACAAACTCTTCAAGGAGCACTGTCACCAAGATTTTTGCTGTTTTTGACTTAATTCTGCCAAAATTACTGCCTTTTACCTGTTATCGTGCAAAAAATGCTCCTACAAAATCAGCAAGATGAATTCCAATGAAATTCTAGCAGTGAAACATTTCATTTTATTTTGTTTCGGACTATTTGTGGCTAATTGGTTCACTGGTTTGTGTTCCTGTCCTTTCCATGACGCTGCAGGTTATGCACTTTAGTGTTAAGAGGTAATCATTGTATTATTCTAAGGAATATATATTTTTGGACTTTGGCCTTCTCGAGTGTCGAGAGGTCCTTTAACATGATATATGGAAACAAACTCTTCAAGGAGCACTGTCACCAAGATTTTTGCTGTTTTTGACTTAATTCTGCCAAAATTACTGCCTTTTACCTGTTATCGTGCAAAAAATGCTCCTACAAAATCAGCAAGATGAATTCCAACGAAATTCTAGCAGGGAGGGCTAACCATAATAATTGTTTTTGGTGATTTTTCAATGCATAGCTTAAAATTTTGAAAAAAAAACTGGCAATTTTTTTTTCCAAATTTCAATCCATTTCCCTCCGTGTCATCGTTGATGGAATACAGAAGTTTATAGTGTCAATGCTGTACTAAAGTCTTTGGCAGCAAAACTAGACCATTATTTTAAGGTTAGTTTCCACTGATGCATTGGCAGTTTTAAAGTGATGGTACGATAGCGTGACAACGCCCCTTTAAGAGCGCGGAGGAGTGTCTGTCAAATTAAATTGCTTTATTATTATTATTATTATTATTATTATTATTATTATTATTATTATATAAACATTTTATTTAACACTTCATCTAATATTTACAAAACAATAAATAAATGCAAAATTATTAAGTTACAAACTATGGGAAAACTGAATGAACCATTTTTTATTTTAAAAAAGCTTCAAAAAAAATGTGAAAGCGAAATTATTTCCATTTCTAAATGAATGGGTGAGCGTTACTGATGCATTGGCAGTTTTAAAGTGATGGTATAATAGCGTGACAATGCCCCTTTAAGAGCGCGGAGGAGTGTCTGTTAAATTAAATTGCTTATTATTATTATTATTATTATTATTATTACTATTATTATCATTATTATTATTATTATATAAACATTTATTTAACAATTCATCCAATATTTACAAAATAATAAATAATTGCAAAATTATTAAGTTACCAACTATGAGAAAACTGAATGAATCCTTTTTATTTTAAAAAAAGCTTCCAAAAAAATGTGAAAGCAAAATTATTTCCATTTCTAAATGAATGGGTGAGCATCCAACTTAGCAGATCAACATCAGACTTTATGATGTCAACCTTTCTCCCTTTGTAAATCAACTTCCAACTTTGCAACAAAAAGTCTGACAACATGAATCAACTTTCAACTTCATCTATCCCATTACTCTAAGCGAAAATTACAAAGTTCACGAGTTCGAAGTTGTCAACTGAAGAGTTCAATAGTTGCGTCGTAAATCCACCAATAATTATGACATCTTATAGCCTCGTTCTGGTGCGGTCAAGATGGCGGATCTGGCGGATGCGTTACAAGTGGTGGACGATTTGGTTGCAAGACTGGATCCGGATGCATCGGATACTGGGGCCATACGTGGAAGACCCCCTAGGAGGGTACTCCCTTATATAGGCTATATAGGTATGTGCGCCCCAAAGGGTATGGTTTTTTAGCCGTTTTGGTCTGAAATAGGGTATCTATTTTGACAATTTAGGTCTGAAATAAGGTATAACTTCTGCACTCTAGACTTGAGTTGGGTAATTTTTTTTCTTTTTAAGAAGTTACTTTTTCATCATTAGGCTATACGACCATCAACAGACGCCATTCTCAATTGTTTACGTCAACTGTGTCTGTAAAATAGATCTGAAATAGGTTATTGAATTTTTGATCAGGTCTGAAATCGAAGATTTGGGTCAGAAATAGGGTAAGGGTTTCAGGATGCGGGCCGCACACTCCCACTAAATTTTTCTGGGAGTACTTATTTCCTCTACCTTGAACGGCCTACTGCAATCACTGTTCATATCTAAAGCCATTCAACCGCAGTTCTATACATGATTTTCCTATATTTTGGGGTTTATTGGTTCACTGGTTTGTGTTCCTGTCCTTTCCATGACGCTGCGGTTTATGTACCTAAGTGGTACGAGTTATCGCGTTGACTTGCTCCTCTTAAATTACACATATGTTTCGTACGTAACCAATCTATACATGAGAGACACAGGAGGACTTTACTATTGATAGGATAAATTTTTTCGTTGGTTTGCACGAGTGCTACGCTTTGTGAAGACTCGAACTGAGTGTTTGAATAAAGCGAAGTTTAAAGTAATTGATTTGACTGATTAACCCGGCATTGAAAGACCGTCAAGTGTAATGCCAGTGTCATAGTTTACCTTTCAAATAATCTGAAGTTAGAAAAATGTATCTCCTTAATATCCCCTCTTTTCAGGCTTGCACCAAAGCCTTACCATTCATAGCCGAAGAGACTGAAGGAGTTGAGTTATGCATGTCGACCTTTTTCTCACTTTCTTCTTGAATTTGTCAGTCTGTCATATTTTTGTTCTTTCGCAAGGCTAGACTAAGGAAAAGTTACTTTGTTCTAGTTGCTTTTAATATTAAGTTGTTCCAGTTGCTTTTAATATTGGTAAGTTATCATTTACGAATAATCTAAATAATCTGATTTATTTACCTTCGTTGCAACATGCCAAGACCTATTGTCTTTTTTCTTCGAGTCTTGGCGAAGCCAGCAGCAAACAAAACGTTCTCCACGCCGTTTGTTGAGAGTTTAGTAACTTGCTTCTCTTTACTTTTTATTCAATAACAAGCACTGCTATTTGCTAGAGATTTAAATAGTAGCCTGATAAGATGAGATTTCCCAATACAAGAGTCCGTGAGTGTCAAAATTCCTGTACACATATCTTAATGATAGGAAATCAAAACAAAAACAATCGTTGTTCTTGCCTTATCGTCAATCTCTGTAGACGACGCCAGTGATGAATACATTAACTTTGCTATGTTTTTAGGCATGTGCACCAAATGCCAACTGTTTTTAAGCTAAGTGATATCACCGGAATTGTCGTTTCTTTAAAATGCTGAGCTACACGCTTGCAAGAATGCATTAATTTTGAGCAAAGTAGTATTAATTACTCACCAAACATTCAATCGGTCCAAACACACTATGCTTTGGAGCTTTCAATAAAAACATGGATAAAGACCTCTTAGGTTCAATGCCTAAGCCAGCGAGTCCCCCAGATGCCAATTTGAAGTATACAATCGAAAGAGCAAAGAGTGTTGGGTCCCAAACAATTTTAATTTAATTCTGAGATTTAGATGTGTTGAAGCCGGCTATTTTCCCGAAGGTGTAAAGAGTATTAAGAATTAGAAATCAAACTTATATAAAATAATAACATGTAAATGAACCAGACTTCCTTTCCACCGCTTAACAGACGATTGTTATTACCGCCATTTACATGGACCAGAAGATAAAATAGATGCTTTCTCCAGTAGAGACTGTGACAGATTAAAGAGGCAGCCAATAGTTTACTCTCTTGAAATATCTTTCCATCAATTTTCTTTTTTGAGGGGGGGGGGGAGGGGGCGTTTAGAGCTGGCGAAATAGGCTAAATGGCAATTTCCTGAGAGCCAGCGCAAGCAAGAAATATGAGGAATGAGATTTCGTCCCCTCAAACGTTTTGGCTCTTACATTTTCAGCTAAATAATGTGCACAGTCTCTCTAAACTTACTCAAATATGTGTTTAACAATCCATCAAACAATCCTAGTACACAGGAAACGGTATTTAAACTAGTTTTGTTCAAATTTTTCCGTTCAGGTGCCAATGAGAATTGTTTGGGTACCTTAAATGGCTCGTTGACTTAAATAGCGTGAACGTTTGTCTCTTCTCGTCGTTGGTTACTAAAGCCCCTTTACTCTGACAATGAAGGGAGACTTAGCTATAACCATAGAGATTGCTTTACCCCTTCTAAATCGAAATCATGTTTAAGGATGATTATTGCCGTAGTGCCCCATATCTTCTTGATAGTTTATTGCATGCTTCCTTGGTCTGTTTGCCTATCCTTCAAATCACACTACAAACTGTTCATGTTACAGACTTCACAAAGTCATATTTATGGCTCCTTATTACCACTCTTAAAAAGTGTAGAACCTTTTGTTTGCTCTCGTAGATTGCAAATCTTTTGATGAAAGGAATAACACTTTACGTTTCGGTTGGATTATATTTTTGCCTTAAACTAATGTAATTTGGTGGTAGTAAGACCTCGGCAGAGTGCAGTTAAGTTAGTTTGATGTGTGTAATGACTGAAGATAATCGTACACAAACAAAGTTCTTTCAACCGTTTAATCGCTCCAAAAATCGAGAAAATCTTACAACAACCGTTTTCGTTCCGATCAAAAAAAAACTAACTACCACGAGGAGATCTCACGTATAACGTGACAGCTATTCCGTTTTCTACAATGACAATAGATGAACTTCAACCAGAGAAGTGATTTGTATTTATTCTATTTCCGTTTGGGCAGAATTGTTTGAAGAGTTAGCATCGGCAATTTCCGTCGTTTGCGTCTTTCACCTCTTGCAAGTTGCCATTGAATTTAAGTTCCCTCAAACGCCCTCAGAAAAATTCAAAGTTGTGTGTATCTCACTCAAACTAAAGCTTTTGACTGTGAAATATTTCATTTTACTGTTCGACGGTAAAGCGTGTTTCGGGCTATTTGTGGTTTACTGGTTCACTGGTTTGTGTTCCTGTCCTTTTCATGACGTTGCAGGTTATGAAATTTAGTGTTAAGAGGTAATCATTGTATTAAGGGAAATATATTTTTGGACTTTGGCTTTCCCTAGTGACGTTTTTTCGAGAGGTCACTTAACATGATATATGGAAACAAACTCTAAAGTGCTCGGAGGCATTATTATTATTATTATTATTATTATTATTATTATTATTATTATTATTATTATCATTATCATTATTATCCCTTAGTGTTGAGACCCAACTTCATGTTAAATGAAGTATAAAGATGCAGGAGTGTAAAGTCGATAGGACCTAGTGAATGGCGTCAGTTAGGCGTGACAGTGGTGTTACTGGTACATGACGTCCTTTCACTTTACCCCCAATTTTTTCCCTTTTTTAACGTGAATTTATTTTGTTTGCAAGAAGTGACAGAAACTCGGTATTCACTATTTCCATCATTACAAATATCTCTTTGGAGGCAGTGAATTTTTTGTTTATCATTTTGTCTTTACTGAATAAGATTTTTCTTCGGGACCAATATTTGAATCTGCTACAAAATAGCACATTCTATACGATACACATCAACTGAAAATTAAATTTAAGACATAATATCCAAATAAAAA
>JAEMWC010000008.1:2140000-2147500 GCA_016490735.1 Pachyseris speciosa
ACAAGAAAGCGATGAATGTCCTGGAATGACGTCACAAATAACACTATTCCCAGACCCGTTTCAAGGATTCTGCGGCTCGGTCGTGTTTTCAAAAGGGCTACTTTCCCGCTCTTTAAAAAATCATAAAAAATGACGGTTTAAACCAAAAGCAACAATGTTTGCGGTATGTTTCTCAGGTATATAAAAATATTTATTTCAGTCAAAAACATTTTTTGGGGGTTATAGGCACTTTAACTGGTTGTGAATTGAGCAAGAAAATTTCAAGAGGTATTGGAGTACTATCTAAAATTAGATATTATGTAAACAGAAACATATTACTTCAATTATATTATTCACTTATTTACCCCTTAATCACCTATGGTCTATCAATTTGGGGAAATACTTATAGTTCTACTCTCAGACCTCTAATAATTCTTCAAAAGAGAGCAATACGTACTATAACTTTTTCGGAACCAGATGAACACTCTGAGCCTCTTTTTAAGGAATTAGAGATTCTTAAATTAACTGATCTTGTTACCCATCACAATGCACTCCTCATGTATCACTATCACTATAATCTTATTCCATCTTCCTTTGAAAATATTTTTAAAACAGTAGCATCTATACACTCATACAATACCAGGCTTGCTTCTTAATCAACCTATTACATCAATGCCATCAAAGCAAAATATGGTAAATTCAACTTTCGCTTTGCAGCTGTAAAAGTTTGGAATCACCTTGATAAAAGCATTAAACACCTCCCCCTTAAAACGTTTAAACACAAAGTCAAGTTTGACATCTTACAATCTTATTGTTCATGAGTTTTCAACTGGTATATCTTTATTCATTTGTTGATTTATTCTCTTATTTATCCATTTATTTTTTTTTTTGTCTTCTTCTTTTGACTTATTAACTGCTCTGCTCTAGCTTTAGTGCCAACCAATCTGCTATACTTAAACATTACTTAATTTTACTAAGCTCGATTAGCTTTTCAGTTATTCTGAGTAAATGTTACCTTTCCTGTATTATTAGATTATGTTGTAAATTAAGTTTAATTATTATTTGGTAATAAAGCTGGTGTTGTTGTTGTTGTTTTTGTTGTCGTTGTTGTTGTGTTTTGTGCTTTCCTTTCGTTTTGTTGCAGCTTGTGATCGTTTTGCGGGGCTCAAAACTTTCACGCTATTCTTCACTTTGACTGAAACGGCGTAACTCATATAGCTCTATTTGAGATGGCTCTCTCTTCTCTTCTTGTTTCACTGGTAGTCAAACCATACACTTTGCGTTCTTGATACCAATTTTAAATTTGTTGCTTTAATCTAGAAACCATGTCAAACTCCACGGATTGCAGACGAGGGAGTTCTTACAGTCTGCAAGAAGTGCGCGGCAGCAATACCTGGAGCACGTCATCACACGATGATTTAGGTAAGTTCGTTGTCCTTTTACCAAAAACTTTAAAGCATTCGACAAATAATAAACCTTACTAAAGTTAAGCATGGTCAGACCACATTTAAAAAGTCTTTGATCTATTAGCCATCGAATCATTAATAGTACATCACTTCTTTTGGTAGATCTCTCCTTTCGAACAGTTGGAGATCATCACAACATACCTTACCCCCTATTAACATCTTTCACGCCTCTCTCTCAGAATAATACAATTTCATTCCCGTACCCTGATTTAGCGCTAGCGGGTCTAGCTTTCGAACTCAGGCCTATTTAATATTCGAAAATTTGTTTTCATCAACTAAGTTATTAATTTAAATTGACCGTAAACAGATTCCCCATTCGCTATGATGAAGGGCTAGCGCTTGAAACTTCAGCTTTTTAATCCCTTTACGGTGGCCACTTTACATTATCGACTCGTTTGATAAAACCAAATTTTCGTGTACCACTTCCCCAGCACAATAGTTTCTTTAGAAACTAGTCCCTTTACTCTTAAATATTCGTTGACTTTGCGTGAGCTGTTTTCATTTAACGAACTTTACTCTGAGGATGCAATTTCTTTTAACAATTTCAATCAAAGTACATTTTTCATAAAGTAAGCTATTATTCAAACCAACTGAACCCTACGAACTCTAGCACCCATTTCTAGCATGGACTATTTCACGCTCACAAGAACCCAAAAAATGAGAACTAAATGAAAATCAAGTGATTATGAGGCTTGTCTGCAATCCGCAATCCGCACTCCGCACTCCGGACTCCGCACTCCGCACTCCGCACTTCGCACTCCGAACTCCGCACTTCGCACTACGCACTCTGCAGTCCACATTACACACTCCACACTCTTAGGAACAAATAAATTAAGCACCTTGTTCGTTTTTTCTTAGAATCAATGGAACCACAAACACAGCCCAGAGATGAAAGCAACGATAATCCAGGTACTAAATGATGCTTAACCCCGGCTTTACGTATGTATTGAAAGACACTTCAGCGAACGAAATCTACTGAAAAAAACTGAAATGGTCAACAAAAGCAAGTACTAATTTCCATGCTAACAGAAGCAACAATTGCATGACTTTGAACCGGGAAGGAAATGCTCTTCCTCGTAGTGGTCGCGTCTAGACTAAACTCGAGTATCCACGAGACAAAGAGTGACATATCCAGATCGTACGTCTGATACGGATGTAGAAGAACCAATTAGGCTCTAGAGTTGCCTTTTTGCGTAAATTTTGTATTCCGGTAACTCAAACAATATCTTAATAGGGATTTTTTTTCCAAAATGAGTCTAATCTAGATAATTCTTTCTCTTTTTCTTTCTTTCTTTCTTTCTTTCTTTTTCTTGTGCAAAAGTATCGTTGTGAGTTTAGGGTTCAGGATTAGGGTTCAGGTTTGTATATTCTAGAACTGATTCACAGGCTATCTGTCTGAAAGGCGATTGATCCGCTATCAATTTGTGAACAACTGGGGGATACATATTTCATTAAAGATGTCGATATCTTAAGCAGGGTAACGTTTCAACGGCTTTTTCCAGAGTCCTTCACAGTACAGAAACATAGAGTTGGTGTAATTTCATGCATCAATTGCAGATGCGCTCATTAGCTTTTTGTAACGTATTTGGGCTTTCGTACTACAACACGCTATTGCACGATGGTGTTCTCACGCAAAGAGAACAACAATCCATTTCGTTATTCTTTTCTTGTTCCAACAGAGTGTAAATAGCAGTAGCGTAAATCCGCTTAATTAAATCAGAACGTGAAGGATCCTGCCGGTAAATGACGGACGCCACCGTGGAAATGGCCTGTTCAACTAAATTCTATAACAGGACAATATTTTGGACTACGAGTTGTTTTTAACTTGTCTTCAAACTGCTGACTGGTTGCTGATTTGTTTCAGACGAACAAATAACGGAAATCTGGGAAGGACAAGAATATTCCAGTGACGCAGGTACTACATATTGCTTGATCCCTTTTCCACTGCATTTGCACTTGACATAACGATCCGACAACAACAAAAACAAACAATAAATACAGATACAAAAATGCGATCACGGCGCTAAGGTTAAGTGATGCCCTATTCTCAACACCGGCCGGAGAGAGCCATTCCAAAGCTTTAGTTGTCCATGCAAGAAGCTAAAGCACCTCACCGCTCACCAAAAAAGGCATGCCTTCAACTCTTCTGAAACCCGTTACAATGAATCTTCGTTCGACCCTCAGCTGAGCAGCGTGTGTTTCTCTAATTTTGTTACACCCACACAATAAGCGAATCAGATATCACCTGCTTTGTAGAAATTAGTCGCCGGATTTTGCTGAGCAACATTATAGAGGGTCAATAAGAAAATCTGGGAAAACAAATCGAAAAATGCATTAAAGTGAAATGGCTACGCAAAACTTCGATCGAGTCTCTGATTTGCATGGTCATGGTATCTTCTTATTCGTCAGAGTTTAGTATTTTTAAATTGGGTTGAAAAAAAGAACTTTATTTCGTGATTCGAAAACGTACATATAGTTGTGTTGTTTGCTCTGCGCTCGATTACGATTAATTGCTCCGAGACATAATTCTGGAGGCGATAGTGCGAAAGTATGAGTGACGAATAAATGATCGTGAAAATAAAAAAATAATATATTTGAACTGTGGGTATATGATTTCCATATATCCACTATCGTTTATTTATTTATTTATTTATTTATTTATTTATTTATTTATTTATTTATTTATTTATTTAATGACCAGTTCCCAGTTGGGCTGTTAGCTCAGCTTGTAGAGCACTGCACCGGTATCGTACAGGTCATGAGTTCGATCCCGTACCAGCTTGAGTTAATATATACCCACGAGTTAGATCGTCTATCTTTTGTTGTTTTTTTTAGAGATAATAGCTTCGTATTTAGTTTCCGTTCGATACGATGGAACGGAGACTCGTAGGTATTTCGGTCACTGAGTAGGGATTTCTGCTACGATGTTCTTTTGGGGTTTACTACCCAGTTGATCTTATCAATGAAAACAGATAGAAAACAAAAGATAGACGATCTAACTTATCGGAGGCTTCACTCAGTCGGTGCCATTCCGCCAGCCATTCGTGGATCTATCAAACACCACAAAGAGGGGAACCCTCTAAGGCCCATCGTCACCTGTATTAACTCTGCACTCTACAACACCTCGAAATTTCTCACGGACATTTTATCTCCGCTCCAAAATCGCAACGGATATTCAGTTTCCAACTCCCTACAATTTTCCCAAGAGATGTCAGATACTTCTATTCATGACGACGAAGTTATGGTTTCTTTCGAAGTGGTTTCCCTGTTCACAGCCTTACCTGCCAACCCGATGTTGTGTACAAAATCCCCTGTGGCAGTTGTTCTTGGAATTACATTGGCGAAACAGGCAGATCCTTTGCAACGAGGAAAAAAGAACATATTAGGAATATGAAGACAGCGGCCAAAGGCTCCGGAACTGCCAATCATGCTTGGTCTTACAACCACGTTCTTAACTTCAACAATGCGACGATCATTGACAAGGGAAATTTCCACATCAGGAAATTTCTAGAATCTTGGCACACCTCCGTCACGTCCACCTCCAGGACAATATCGCATACTTTTTAACAAAAATTCTTAATCACCTTTTTATCCTTAATTTCACTCCATTGTTATCATTTTTATCTCACCATATATTCTCCGCATTTTTACCTCATTCATCTTTTTACCCGTTGAAGACTACAGTTCTAGTGGTCGAAAGCTTGCAATTTTTAATATTTTTAGCCAGAGAACGTTCATTCAAGTTAATATCTTGTTATTGTTATTGTTACAACATTATATGTCCTCCTCTTGTCTGCTTTCCACAAATGTATGGATCTGTATGGTTTCGATACGCAAAGCTTACAATCTTGTTAGTTGTTTTCTCTCCCTATGTCTTATAGAAAAAGGAAGTGTCTCCATCAGTTTTCCTGAGGATAAACATCCTCTGCTGCCATCAGGTAACCAAGTACAAGCGTGATGAATAAAGTTTCATTCATTGGTTCGTTCTTCTATTCATTCATTCACCATTTATACATTCATTCATTCGCTGATTTGTTTATTCATTCATTTATTCATTCGCTCATCCACCCATGCGTACACCCACCCATACATTCGTTCCTTCATTCATTCTTTCATTCATTGAAATGGTTAGGTTCCAGCGTCTGCGATGCAAGGTTAAAATCTAGGTCTCTCATGACGTAGCAAGTCATTTGTCTGAAAATATGCCGGGAAATATTTTACAAATTGGAAAAAAAAAGTGCTTCTCGTTTACAAGATCTCATCATCTTCTCTCCTGTGGTCCCTCAGGGTGTGGATCAAAGCTTAGACTCTTATTGGTTATTTCTTCTGCATATGTCAACTTAAGGAGACAAAGGATAAACGTTTATTTTTGTCTTATAGAAAAAGGAAGTGGCTGCTATAGTTTTCCTGAAGACGAGCGTCCTCTGCTGCCTTTAGGTAACCAAGTTTAAGGGTAATGAAAATTCATCCATCCACTCATTCATTCATTCACGGCATGCGCTGGGAAGATGGATCAGCATTGACTGCCGATGCCTGTGCGCACGCGTATCGGCAATCAGTGCTGATCCACCTTCCCAGCGCATGCCGTGGGAGAACTGTCGTGCCATTCCCAGCCAAAAGCTCCCACAAGTGTTGTGTACAGCTGGCAATAAAAGGAGTGCTTTGTACTCACCACTACGGTATAGGGAAAATACGTTAGATTATCGGTTTCAGCTTTTGTCCGAAATAGCTGTCCATGACTACCACTGCCCGGGTAATATGGCTGTGCGCATGCCTAAGGTACCGGCCAGGTCTGCGTCTGTCACTTGCTTTAAGTGATTTGTTCATTCATCAATCCATTCATATAAGTTCCAGCGTCTGCGATGTGATTGTAAAACCTTGGCCGCTGGTGATATTCAAAGAAAGATGGAAATATTTTATGAATTGGAAAAACCACCTTGCGTTTGCCAGATCTCCTCATCAGGTCTACGTTTCCACAGATGCATGGTTCCGTGTGGTTTGGATCAAACTAGAACGCCTATTTGTTGTCTTCTCTGTCTATGTCAACGTAAAATGATTATTTGCCAATGGTTATAAGGACAAAGGATAAATGTCTCTTTTGTTTTATAGGGAGAAGATTGGAAAGGGAGGCCGGTGTTCTGTTGTCTCCAGGTAAGCAAGTGTAAGAGTGATGAAGTTCCATTCATCCATCCAGCCATTTATTCATTGTAATGGTTAAAAACAAGCGTCTACGATGCAATTTTAATTTGAATCTGAGCCGCTCGTAGCATGCAAAGTGATTATTTGTCTGTAAAGATGGAAATATTTTAAGAACTGGAATAAGTAAAAACATAACTTGGATAAATTGGGTAATGGCAAAAACGCTTAACATTCGTCTACTGTTTTTAAATGTTCCTAAGCTCTTTCATAGTTTTTTTTTTTAGTTCATCACAAACAAGCATTTTAACCTGTATTTCTACCTTGCAGACTTATATGAAAGCCGTCAACATTTATTTAACCATACGGATGACGTGGACGCGCCAGGTAGGAAGTCTTTGTTTTTTTCTTTTGAAATTTTAAGAGACCACTCCATACTTTTAAACCTGCAAACACGTTTCGGATGAAACGTAATCCAACGTCAGCTGGTAATATAAAATCAGTTTGAATGCGACAATTAATAAGCTTACAAAGTGTGACGAAAACTACTAATTAAAGTTCAAGGAAGCCTTGCACATCCTTTGAGAACAGCCCTCTCTGAAAAAACATCTTAATTTGTCTTTGTCATAGTAACATTTGTATGTTCATTGCCACTACATCTTGTTGCATTCTTCTTACTTTTCTTTTCTCACTTTCATGCCGTAAACATTACTTAATACTAAGTATCGTGTGATTTCTTTAAGCATTATGTTGCCTAATGACTGTACACAACGTTGGTACTGTCATATACTTTTTGAAAAGTTACTTTCATATTTGGGTTCACAAAATCAAATTTTGATTTAAAAGCAAATGGTATTAAAGGTGCCCCCGAGATCAAATTCTCCATATTCCATCTTTCTACATTTTCCTGTAGAAATAC
>JAEMWC010000008.1:2152500-2225000 GCA_016490735.1 Pachyseris speciosa
CACGAAAACCGACTTCCAAACGGGGGGCTTATTAGAGAGGGGGGCTTAATAGAGCTTTTATGGTAGTGGTGTAGGACGTTTTGGTTGTTGTTTTAACACAAATGCCCGTAGTGTGTAGCACCAAATGATTTAAATAGACATCACTGAAATCAGGTTGTGCAGTGATGCAGTCGCCTTCCCTCTCTAAATCCTCCATCCTTTCAACAAATCGGTCGACTACCACGCAGCATCAGCACTCTGCATGTTTTATCACACTCTAACGAGCAAGGGAAACATTTGCACCTGAGATAACGACAAGAAAATTATTTAATTGATATCAATGACAAGACGTGTACAAGCAAAGCTTTCGTGGATAGTTCAATAGACACTGGAAGTGAGATTTTATAGCGTAGATTGCGTAAATACGTAAGCAACCTTTCTACAAATTAACGGTCCAGAAAAATGCTTTCTGTCTGCAAGCGACTCAAATATAGCAGATAGCATTACAAACCAGTTTTCGACGTCTTCTTCCACAGAGAATCTGCTCCAAAGAATCTCATTTTCCTATTTCTTCTTGGGCCACTTGTTCGCGATAATCACTTACTTCTTCCTCAGTGGCAATCGGCTCGACGTTTTCGTCGTATCAGGCAAGAAGTCTTCACTCGCTAACACTATACTGTCCTCTGAGGCTTCGGAAGTCTGTGTTCTTGACTGCTATCACCAGATAATCGGACATTTCGACTTCGGAGACGATAGATATTTCGTACGAAAGTAACATATAAACAGAATGGCTGGTTAAGCATGTGACGTCACGATTGAAGAATCTGCCGGTCAATTGCGGGCTTATTAGAAACGAGTTTTCAGTAATGGCGGCCAAATTTTAGGCGACTTTGGAGCCGAAAATTATTTGGTTAAAAGGCTTGTTGTTAGTGTTTTTTGGCAAATATAAATAGTGAGCAACCCAACGCCGTATTCTGTAACAAAATAAGGATTCGTCTCAGGGCACTTTAAACTATTGGTTTAGGTAAATAGCGCCGGTACTTACCTGGAATTCAATGTTTACGAACGAATAGCGTGGTCCACTTTAACACCAACTGCACACTGACGGTCACAAGGAGTTAACTTGAAGATGCATTAATCCATACAGTATGTTGCCCGGTATCCGACCACTTCAGTTTAGAACTGCTATAACTTTCCTCCCTCAGTCAAAACATTTCTGAAATTTGGCCTTGAGACAATCCATTTAGTCTGTAATATGACGAAAGAAAGGTTTACGCCGTCGTGAAATTTGCATTTCTGCAGAGCTCGTTTGTTGCCCAATATCCGACCAGCGAGCAGTTCCATATGTAACCGCTGTACGACGACCTTATTCTCAGGGCTTATTCCCTCACCAGGGGTAGGGTTGGCGGGTTGCAAACCTTCTAGAATCTGAGGTTTTTGAGGTTTCAGTAAAAAAAATTCCCAGGGGAGCATCAGTGCTCCCCGACCGCACTACAAGCTCGCAACTTCGGCGCTCCATACAAGCCTTCGACTTGATAATGACTCTCTCGTTAGAAACAGGCCTACAACTATTCAAAAACCTCGCTACCCCCTGCAAGCAAAACGCTTTCCTGTCATGTTCCGATAAGTATTAAAAAAGCGTAACTATTTTCACTGTTCTATAAATACGTTACCACTTACTCCATACGTACTCTTAATACAGTGGTGTTTTATTGAGATTTAGTACTTTTCGGACTAGGGCTTACCACACAGTTGAGCTCAAGTTGACATCAACAACGAGGATGACTAACCTATACCTAATACGCTTTGCTAATCAATGTCTGAAGACATGCTCTTATAATTACTGGTGATACAGTTCAAATCAACTCCCGCGTGAGTTAATTAACATGTACAAGTTACTATCGGGAATTCATTTATAAGGCGATGTTTGCTTTTTAGTTGAAACAACGAAAGAGGAAGAGGAGGAATTAAGGAAACTAATAGACGAGGAACGAGAGTGGAATATCGACGAAATAGAAGACACCGTGACTGCCGAGAAATTGTGTTCTTGCAACGACCCAGTAGACATGGCTTTTAAGGTAAATGTAGTTTTCGCCTTCGACGAAAATTAAAGCTATGTGTCTCAAGAAGAAAGTCATAATTTCGCGTGCAAGGAAGTGCAGCTACGGCCGGCTCAACAGTAATACTTTCATAGGTGACACAAATGCCGTTTCTCATAGGGAGCATCCATTTCTTATTTGGGGGGATGGGGCCGGGGAGGGTTGGTGTACGTGTCGTAAATAAAAATGATTTTAAGAAGTTGTCTTTTCCATTGAGGGACCGAGGCCTACTCGGACAAAGAAATCCCAGTTCTCCAATCAGGAATCGAGCTTAAGACCCTTGGAAGAACGTGTAATTTCTTTTCCCCGAGTCGTCCATGCCATTTACTGAATAATGCTTTTTATTTTTTATTAATTTAATTTATTTTATTTTATTTTATTTTTTTGCATTTATTAAACTGGCATGACATATGCCATGAGAGATTCAGACACGTTTTGGTTAGTGGTCAGTCAACTTCTTATACAGCTTGCAAGTCGGTTGAAACGATGTAAAAATTGGGAATCTTACAAGACAATAAATTGAGGTCAGTATGAAGGTAAGCTGATAACAGAACCGGAACAGCGATTCTACAGTTTTGGGTCCCCGTCCGTACGTTTTCGGTTTTATTATTATTATTATTATTATTATTATTATTATTATTATTATTATTATTATTATTATTATTATTATTTCGATTTTTACGGGGTTCTCCAAAGACACCCAAAATCCTGTTTTTTAGGATTATCATTAGACCAGAATAAATCCAAAAGTAAGTCAGTATGCCCTGCGTCAGCTGTTTGAAGTCTTTTCCCGAACCTCGTGGCATTGAAAAACGATACTGGACAGAACGAAACATCTTTACCGCACCGCTAAGAAACATTAAAATATGTCCGCTTGCGAGATTTTATGAGCCACGCTTCTATAACATCCTGTACTGTAAAGAATCACGTTTCTTCAAAAATTAGGTGAACAAGAAGCTCAAGAAACTGGCCGAAACAAGCACCGAAAATACCCAGTTCTTGAATGACCTAGCTGACAAGGTCGAAGACTTTGCCTTGAAGTTACTGGATCAAGTGCGAACGAAGGAAGAAAGTGGTATTAAGGACGAGAATGCTGACCGTTACGGGTCTTTGTTTAGCGAGATGACCAAAAACGCAATCATTTACGGGCAAAAGAAAGTAAGTCCCTCTCAGCGAAATTTTTAAGAACATCCACATGTCTTGTGCTTAGCTGGCAAAAAGTACCCTTTCCATTTTTCACTCGTGAATTGCGTAAGCAGTGAATAGGTTTGTCACTCACTCACTCACTCACTCACGAAAATAGAGGAGCAACAATCCCAGCACAAGAAAGAATATGTCTATTCTGCAATAGAGGCTATATAGAGGACGAACGGCACTTCTTGATGTATTGCCCAGGGTACGATAACATTAAAAATAAGCTCCATTCTCTCGTTTCAAAACACGATGGTTTTCTCAAAAACCTAAATGATTATGATAAGATACTTACCCTAGAAAAGGAAGCCACTTCAAAAGTAGTGGGTAAATATACATATTTAATGTTTCAGAAGAGAAAAGAGATCCTAGAATCAAAATATAATCAATGAATTTTTTTTAGTTTGCTTTTATACCAATAATATGTAATGGTAATAGAACCGAGTGGAGTCCAATTCGGTCTGTAATCATACGAGTGATAACAAAATCGGACGACCGCGCAGGTCGACCGGTTGATTTAAAATGCTACTTATTGAACTGTCCGAAAACAAACTGTCCAATAACAACTTGGCAAGTGAATTAGTGGGAAAATAGGAGTTTTTCGAAATTGTGTGGCCAAATCATGCCTAGCAACATCGCGCAAAACATCTAAAACTACCAAGGAAAAGAAACCATGGGACGATCACACTTGCAGACAATTAAAGAAACAATTAATAATAATTAATAATTAATAATTTAGAACTTATATAGCGCATTTTCCATGTGTATATGTTCAAATGCGCTTTACAAGCAGATGGAATTGGAATTTGGAAATGTTGGTTTTTGTGGAGAGGGGAAAACCGGAGTACCCGGAGAAAAACCTCTCGGAGCAGAGAAGAGAACCAACAACAAACTCAACCCACATATGACGTCGAGTCCGGGAATCGAACCCGGGCCACATTGGTGGAAGGCGAGTGCTCTCACCACTACGCCATCCCTGCTCCCATTACTCCAATTACAACAATTCTCACCTATCACTACCACAAGATTATTTTTTTCTTAAAAGAAATACAAAAAGCATGTGAAAATGATGCATAAAAGATATAAAAAGCAAATAGTAAATGAGATTAACGCTTTAAACCCCAAAGGCAGTCAAGATTTCTGGAGGTATATTAATCGACCTAGGAAAAGTGATATTGTCGAAGATGGAGGCTGTGTTTCGTCAGAAGATTGGATATGCTGTTATCAGAAATTGTTATATGATAGCCAGAAACCGCCCACATTTTTCGACTTTTCAAATGAAGATCTTGACATGAAAAATGAAAATTCCCCGAAGAACGACATTTTAGGAAAACCTGTTACGACAAAAGAAATCCATGAACAAATCTGTGTCGCAACTCAAGTTGAAGAAAGCGTCGGATACGGATTGCAGCCTTAATGAAATGATTAAACACGGACGCTATTATTTAATGCCTTCATTAGAAAAAATACTCAATGATATACTAGATAGTGGAACATTCCCTGCCCACTGGAACATAGGTGTTATATAAGAAGAGTGATATAAACGGTCTCCAGCAAATTATAGAGGAATCGCACTGACAAGTTGTTTAGGAAAACTATTAAAATCAATGAACAATTTTGCTAATGATCAGTTCCTTGTGAATTGTGGCAATTTTTGGCAATTTTTGGATGTAATTTGAAATTGTAATTTTGACCGTTTGCCCCCACGAAGGACTGGATCTACCCACAATTTACCTTAGCAAAATCGTATATTTTACAATCCAGGGCCCAGTTGCTCGAAGCATGGTTAGCGCTAACCGGGGTTAAATACCATGACAACCTTTCGGTTTTAATACATCTTAACCAATGGTTAGCGCTAACCATGCTTCGAGCAACTCAGCCCAGGTTGTTTATTGAACAACATAACATCCTCACTGATCCGGAACAGTTTGGATTTAGACCAAGTTCCCGAACAACAGATTGTTTATTTATCTTACAGCAACTCCTTAATAAGTATACCAAACAGCATAAAAAACTTTATGTTGGCTTCACTGATTATGAAAAAAACCTTTGATAACGTGTGGCAGTCTGAGATGTTCTATAAACTCTACAAGTATGGAGTTAAAGGTCGATTAAAAGTTGCGTCAAAATAGATAACTCCATCACAGAAATGTTCTCATGCAACAAAGGAATAAGGCAAGGTGATTGCTTAAGTCCAGTTTTATTTTCATTATAAATGAATGATTTCAATGTGGATTTCAATCATTTGCATATGGATCAGAAACATTACCTGTCGTTGACACACAAACATATTTGGGAATAGAAATGACTTCCTCGGGTCGCTATACCTACGCAAGAGACATCCTTAGCAAAAAATGCTTAGAAAGTTCTCTCGGCAGTGAAACGATTGTTCTCCAATTCGGATACGACCACAATTACAATTAAGAATAAACTTTTTGACGCCCTTGTCAAGCCTTTACTGCTGTATGGATGCGAAATATGGAGACCGGAAGTATTATCATATAAGACCCATTTTCACATAAGTCAAGAAGTCCATATCAAGTTCTGTAAAGAAACACTAAAAACCCCATGGTACACAGAGAACATTACCTGTAGGGCAGAACTTGGACGGTACCTTTTACGTATACACATAAAAGCTTCAATATTTAGTTACTGGCTTAGATTACAGCATAAAACAGCCAACCCTCTGTTAAAGGAAGCATTTCATTACGCAAGAAATCACAGTCAATTTTTTGATGTATTAAATAATGACGAAACAATAGGAATACGCTCTACAAGCAATATAGCAAGCCAACAACACATCAAGAATACTTGCTCCTCCATTAAGAAACAACTTAAAAAGAACTACATTCAAAATTGGCTGAAGTCTCGCAGCAACACCTCAGAAGGCTCCAGAGAAAAATTCAGTTACACACAAAGAAATCAAACTTGACCACCAATTAGAAGACTATCTCAAGACTATTAGAAACCCAGCACATAGAATAAGTATGACAAAACTGTGCCTGGGGGTTCATACATTGCGAATACATACTAAGAAATACGAAAATAGAGGAGCACCAATCCCAGTAGAAGAAAAAGTATGTCCAGTCTGCAATAGAGGCTATATAGAGGACGAATTCATCCTGCACATCACAGCTCCAACGTACGTAAATGTTAAGCTTAAAAGTAATAGTTATTTCATTTTACGCTTTTCGATCGGAAAATGACAAGCGACACTGATATGTCGCATTTAAATCTCTTTCTATGTTGGTTATTAATTTCTTAAGAGCCGTTTTAATTCCGGCGACAATAGTTAAGGAATTAATCACCGATAAGGAACTAACGTGCCATGTAAGGTTCTGAAATTGTCCTTTTTCCAGTGGTTCTCCGTGCTTCTTAATAAAATTTTAACCACTTGCTCTAATTTTACAAAGATGTACAATTATTCAACCAATGAAATTTAAGAGTTGGCTCATAAGAGCCCTTGGATTTAAACTTTATCTGGCAGTCCTCTGATTGAGATTGCAGTTCGCTTTAATTTCAATTTGTCACTTTTCGTAGCCAGCCATCGACTGGTGACAGATGAAACCGAATAGTGTAAAAGAACTAACAGTGATGGAACTACGGCTAACTTTTTCGGCAAATATTAAGTTTTATGCTTTTTCTTTTCTTTTCTTTTTCTGTTTTTTTTTTCGTTGTTGTTGTTGTTGTTTTTTTTGTTTGTTTTTTTTTGTTTTTTTTTTTCTAAAAAAGTTCAGTAAAAGTGATTTTTCTTACAGTGGGTACATCATTTGTTTACAATCTTAAAACATTTTATATTTGGAAAGTGATGCACAATGTAGGACACACTACACGAAACTGTTTCTTGTTTCTCGAGTTGAAACTGTTACTATCTGAGTACTTGGTAAAGAGCAATTAAGTGGGTTTGCGTCGTTCTGATAGAAACATTTTCTGGTAACATAAACTAAATTTTCGTCACAGTAAGCACAAGTCATTCTTAGAGACAAGTGTGATGATGAAATTCATTTTGGTCAAACGCCAGTAAATTTCACCAAAAACAGTCTCCCTCATAACTTTGGATTCAAATCACTTACAACTTCCATTTTCCTTCAACCTTCTCCAAGAGGAAAGAAAGAGCGCGCTTCTACCCATCATCTCTTTATGTTTCTTATTTTGCAGTTTGTGTCTCATCCTTTTTTGCACAAGAGAGTACAGATGAGGTGGCAAAACGGTTTTCCGTTCAAGTCCCGTGGAATCCTAAACGCCTTTCGGATTATATCGTTTATTGCACTAGAGACGCTGTTCACCCCTCTTCTCCTTCCACTGATTGCATTTGTTAGTTACAACGACCAGGTAAAGCAGTCAATGAACAGACCAGGGAACAGTCCTCAAAAGGAAGAGCAAGTACAGAGGTTAGAGATCAATAGTTGTGATCAAACTTCAGAGAAGGCAGGAAACAAAAAAAACACTGAATCTCTTTCAGGTATATATATATATATAATATACATATAATAACCTTTCTTATCTTACATTTCTTATTAATAACCTTTCTTATCTATGTCTCAATTTTCAAATTCCTGCAGTTTCTGCCTTTCATGTAAAGACAAACAGCTTCTGGTAATGGGTGGCATACTTTCGACCCACAATTACCTACGAATCTGAGATTTCTTAAAATGACAATGTAGTTAACTCTACGTATATACAAGAAGAACATTACTGACTTGCAGGATACAACCCCTAAAGCTAGATACAATACATTTACACTTGCTATAAACGCACACACACAAATTACATTGCTTGTTCCGTATATTTTAACATAGAAAGAAAACAGGTGCACATTTCTGTATGTCCTACGAATTAATCTAAGATGTCAACAGCTAACACCTTCAGGAATTATATATGCAAGTTCCTGCATATTTGTTTTTGTTTTTGTTTTTTGTTTTTTTTTTTCTTCTGTTTTTTTTTTTCGAACAACCTGTGAATAAAGTGGGAGAGACAGTCCTGACTGCCTGAGCTTGGCATTATACAACGCCTCAAGGCAACCTCCAAAACAAAACAGAGGTGGAACGATACTGTCGAACCTTTAAATATTTAGATTACCTCAATTTTTCAGAGTACGCCGCAACGGAAATCTTTTTTGACATTGGGAGAAGTTGAAAAATAGATTTCTTTCATTTTCTGCTCATGAATAGCCAATAGTAAGAAAAGAAATCTGATGTAATTCTTTCCCACAAAAGAACATTAATTTGGAGTAAAACAACAACATTCGAGAGGTTAAAATGGTAGCCTGCGTAACAGGCGCTGGAGAAAAAATTAGGGTAGGAGTTATAGCGGCGCGTGCGAGAGAAGAGACACCGGAATGGGAGACACAAAAAGCGCCTGCACGTTAGGCTTACAAACTTTTATGTCATGGACAGCGTAAG
Source organism: Pachyseris speciosa (assembly GCA_016490735.1). Lineage (NCBI taxonomy): Eukaryota > Metazoa > Cnidaria > Anthozoa > Scleractinia > Pachyseridae > Pachyseris > Pachyseris speciosa. The sequence continues at coordinate 2,161,172 of JAEMWC010000008.1, forward strand.
ATAGTTCGTAACTTTTCGGATCGATCTTCCGAATTGAAAGCGAGAAAATTCGGAATTACCTCGACGTTTACCCGACTTCTTTTATTCATTTTCTTACTGACTGAAATGTGAGTTCTAAACTAAACATCTATACTTTACAGTCAATAGTTCTCAGAATCTCATTTCATCAAGAAACTTCAAGTAAAAATAGCCAGCTTTTAAGCTAAGAAGATTGATCGAAACGATTTTGGAGAAACTGCTGACTAAACGTTGGCAAAACGTTGGCACTGCAGAGTTTTCATTTTCCTTTCCCATGTGCTCGCTTACTAGCTGGTTTTTTACGTATTATTATTATTATTGTTATTGTTATTGTTATTGTTATTGTTATTGTTATTGTTATTGTTATTGTTATTGTTATTGTTATTGTTATTGTTATTTATTGTTATTGTTATTGTTATTGTTATTGTTATTGTTATTGTTATTGTTTACTAGCTGGTTTTGCTGCAAAACTGAACTAGAACAACAACCCAGAAAGATCATCTTTGAAACTCTCTCTCATATCTCTGAATTTAATCAATCTTTTCAAGACGATAGCACCAAGGTGAAGTTTCGCTTACAACTGACTTTTTTCTATTCAACAGAAAAGTACTTCGCTTACTTAAACACTCCTAGGATCATTTTCATGAAGACTGAACTCATGAAACTGGTTTTCATCGCGCTTCACTGCCGTATTTGCACAATGGGATCCACAGTAATTCCAAGCACCGAGGAGTCCCTGATACTTATTTTCTTCTTAGCTGTCACGCTAAGTGAGTACGAGCAGCTTCGAACGTCAGCACGTGAGATCCGCTACAAAATGTATTTCAGGTGAGATTATAATAAAAAGCGTCTTCGATCGTTTGTGTGTTTAACGTTGGCTGAAGATCGAACTTATCACACGTTTTACTGAGCTAACAAATTTCTTTATCAGTGGGTAAAACGGTTAAACCCACAAATATCAAGATCATCCATAACATAAAGGTTTCATCAAACAGTGTTACGGGTTATGGCCTTTACTCACAGCTCTGAAAATCATGTGAAAAGAGTTGCGAAGTGGAATAAGAAAGGAGAATTTCCAGTATATTGTGAGCTACATTCACTCAAATGTCCACCATTCACCCGACCCTTTTACATGGATAGTTTTCTTCCAAGTTGTTGAAAGCAACCCAACAGACAGTAGCTTCCCACGCAGTCGGAGGAGGTGTAAGGTTCAATTCGTGACTTTTAAATAGAGGCGGTTAGTCCGCTGAACAGTTTTTCTAGTTGGCTCTTATTCGCACGCCATGTGGATTTCCCGCCATGTTAGATCGCCATGTTATTGAAGCAACTGAAGAGAGTGTAGTGTTTGCTTTTAGAGGAATATGTACAATAACTTGGAAGCGTTCCCTTCGCCGTTCACTTCGCCGTTCATTTCGGTGGTTGTTTTTTCTGTTAATCCTGCTGTTTGGCAATAAACTGAGCAGGAACGCATAAAAGTTATTGAGACTCAATTCTACACCATTCGAAGTTATTTCAAGTCAAGTTCTGTTCAGAAGCACCCAAGATGACCGGTAAAAGACAGAAGAAACACAAGAGTTGTTCTTCAAAGAAACCCGATCAAGCGAAGTCGGAGCACGTGAAAGAAAGTACGGATTTGAAGTCAGTGGAGAAATCGCCTCAGGTCAACACGTTTCACGTTTGTCACCAGTAAAAAGTCAGTCAATGCCAAGAGCTTCTGAGCAGCTTCAGGGTTGACGAACTGTTGGTTTTAATGCTGCTGCGGCAGAGTTTTATCCAGTAATGGCGTCACAACAGGCCACATCTCTGATGATGAACTACCCATCCCCATCACTAGAAGCACAGGTCAGCTTACAGTCATAACAGTTCCACGCTTGGACAACCATAGCACAGGCAATTAAGCAAGGTCCGTCTTTACCGAAGGTAGAGTTGATGAAATTCAGTGGAGATCCTCTAGAGTATACCGAGTTTAAGACAAACTTTAGAGACAACATCGAAAGTCAAGTGTCTGATGAATCCCAAAGGCTTACACGTCTGCATGCACAGTGTACCAGAAAAGCTAAAGAAGCAATCAGAAGTTGCGTAAACTTGCCAGTTGGTAAAAGGTATACAGAGGCATGCAGAACCCTCCAAGAGAACTTTGGCCAGCCCCATACGATAATAGAAGCCCACATGAAGAGATTAAGAGAAATTCAAGTGCGCAAGGCTGACGCGTCTTCCGTTATGGAGTCTGTGAGGAGATTGGAAGATGCCAGAAGGGTCCTGGCAACTAAGGGCTGTAGCTACACGAACCGCCTGGACAATGAGGACGTGTTAGTCATGCTGATGAGGAAGCTGCCCGAGGAAAGTTTGAAGAAGAAGTGGGTCGACAAAGCAGGAGACCTTATTGTCCGCAAAGGCCGAGCCGAATATGCAGATTTTGTCGAATTTGTTCGCAGGGTAGCTGAACGCATCAACAACAGGTATGGACATGAGCTGAAGGTGTTTCCCTCTACTGAAAAGGACAGAAGGGAGTCCAGTAAAGTAAAGTCAGATTCTCGGTCCAGGGTGACGACGTTGGCCACTGGAAGCGTTCGGAGTCAACGAAGCTTAGACCCTCAACCCAGAGCTGTCTCAAAGTGCGCTCAGTGCTCCGGACTTCATGGAATTTGGAGGTTCCGAGCCTTCAGAAGTGTGCCACTGAGTGACCGCCTTAAGACCGTAAGACAGCACAATCTTTGTAGAGTGTGTATTGGGGAAGGCCATAGCGCAAAGCAATGTAACAGAGGTTTTACCTGCAGAATATCGGGATGTGGGAAGGATCACCACTATCTGATACATCCGTTAGGAGATAATGTTGACGAAAACAGTGTGGAGAGTCAAATGAAGAATGATCCTCGCAGTTGTGAACGCAATTTATGCAATTGCGAAAAGAAGCCTGAAAAAAAAAATCAGGACTTCAACGGGGTTTGAACCCGTGACCTCGCGATTACCGGTGCGATGCTCTAACCAACTGAGCTATGAAGCTACTGATGTTGGGAGCATTCATTCACAGTGTGGAGAGTACAAGTCATAACATACTTGAGAGTGGTGCAATTAAAAGTAATGCGCGACAGCCTGCCACCGTGCATCACAGTAACAGAGCACGGACAGTGGTGGATGCAGTAAATAAAAGCACTTCCTCAGCGGTCGACGTGTCCAGAAAGACAAGTTCCAGCATTTCTGTAGCAGTTTGTTCTGTTAAAGCTAGTCGACCAAGAGTGTGCTTCAAAGTTGTTCCGGTTAAGATTAGCTGTGAAGGAGGTACCAAAGAGGTTACCACTAGCGCGTTCTTGGATGGTGGTTCCGATGCAACGTTCTGTCTAGAAAGTCTAGTCTAGCAGTTAGGCTTAAATGAGACCCACTGGAACTTTTACATAGAGGCGGTTGGTCCGCTGAACAGTTTTTCTAGTCGGCTCTCATTCTCACGCCATGTGGATTTCCCGCCATGTTATTGAAGCAGCTGAAGAGAGTGTACTGTTTGCATTTAGAGGAATATGTACAATAACTTGGAAGCGTTCCCTTCGCCGTTCACTTCGCCGTTCATTTCGGTGGTTGTTTTTTCTGTTAATCCTGCTGTTTGGCAATAAACTGAGGAGGAACGCATAAAAGTTATTGAGACTGAATTCTACTGGAGGTGAAATACGAGTCCCCGTAAAACGACTGCGTGGGAGGCTAAACAGACAGCTAAGAGGTCGAGAAATGTGGAGGGGAATATTGGACAAAAATGTAATTGGATCGTACTGTATGGTGCATTGTATTTTATACCATGCCATAGAAAAAAACAGCCAATCAGAATGAAGGAAAGCCGTTGTATATTCGTCAGTATTCCACCGAACCTTCCCATCGATCAGTGCAATTCAACGGTATCACACCCAACCTTCCCATAGTGAGTTGAGATTGTTTTTAGCGCTTGAAAATTAGTACGAATTTTGCAACCGTTTGACTATAATAACTTTATTTTACATTAATATTTTATTATTTGTAATTTGGTCATGAATTATAATTAATAAAAATTTTGAAAAAGGTTAAAAACGCTCTCAAGAGGGTGGACATAAGGAAGCCATTTCAAAACCACCGTACAGGGATTCGATTAGCTGACGTTTCGAGCGTTAGCCCTTCGTCGGAGCGAATCGAGGAATTGTGGGTTGTGTATGGTTTATATACAGAAAATGGAGCTACGCTATTAGTGGTAACATGCTAACGTGAAAAACAGGAATAAATTAATACCGGGGGGATTAAGAGTGCCGATTTGAAAGATCAATTTTTGCTCAAGCAACATATATTCTTCTAAAATTACAAAATTGCTTTACAGCTCAACCATTGAGAATAATAATTATAACACTTGTAAAAGAGAAGAAGAAAAAGAGAAACGAAAAAAAAAAGCCCGCGATATATGCCACTAATAGATTTCGGACCCGGGTTAGCTGAGTCAGAGGCAGGAACAATGACCTCTTGGCCACAGAGGTTCATCGTAATGTAATACGATAAAAATAGTGTATAGATTCCAAAAAAAACTAAGCACACTTGTTTTCGCTTCGATGGATAATTGTTTGACAAAGGAAACGCTTATCGAACGATGTAGGATTTTTTCGCATAAACGTTAATGGCGTCTCGGTAAAATGTGAGGAGAAAAATAATCAGCAGAGTGAAACTATTTACAAATACGTCAATCCAGGGTCATTTGAAACATAAGAAAGGAACGTTTCTGCGGTCAGTTTCAAGTCACGCAAGTAAAAACTAATCGCTTATTATTCAAAAACTAATGTCCAGAAATTGCGATATTGTGGAAAAACTACCTGTCAAAGTCTCAGGGGTGTGTGATATCCCGTACTTGAGTTATTCAACAAAATGTACATCTCAATGGAGCGGACACGGGGAAACACGGCAGTCCATCTGGAGTTAAGTTTAGTCATGTTAAAAGCTTTCTTCTCGCAGTTGAACTTGCAAACATTCGTATAGACACTTCTCATAACATATTAGTTGTTCAGACTCCCGGGGGGGGGGTACTCCCTTATATGGGCTATATAGGTATGCGCGGCCCCAAAGGGTATGGTTTTTTAACCGTTTTGGTCTGAAATAGGGTATCGATCTTGACCATTTTGGTCTGAAATAGGGTATGATTTGTGCACTCCAGTCTTGAAGTTGATATGTTTTTTTTGCGAAGAAGCTACTTCTTCATTATTAAGCGATAAGACCATCAACAAAAGCCCTTCTTTTTGGTCTTTTAATTGTGTTTACGCCAACCGTGTATGTGAAATAGGTCTGAAATAGGTTATCGAATTTTTGGTCAGGTCTGAAATAGGGTAGGGAAAATCGCAGATTTTGGTCTGAAATAGGGTAAGGGTTTTAGTAAGCGGGCCGCACACCCCCACCCAATTTTTCTGGGGGTACCCCCCCCCCCCCTCCCGGTTCAGATTTCAAAGACACAAGGTGAATCGACGTTTTCCTATACGTGACAACAGGCATCATTCTTGCTGTTGCTTTTAGTTAACGCTTGCGCAGAAACGCCGGAAGTGAGCTTTGTGGATGAAACTCGACAAAGAATAAATAGAAGAACGGACGGTATTTTTAACCTGGGGCGCTCTACGAAGCCCGAGTAATTAGAACCAATTGTTTTAACGAGCAACAGCGCACGCATTCTTTCGCATTTGCCTGCCTACATTTCGTGAGAGTTGTTTGTTATGAATTATTAAAAGGTTTGAGAAGGTTATATCTAAATAAATTAGGGTGTTTTTGAAAGTGCTATAAATTCTACATTTTACTCATTCCATTTTACCAAAATGACCAGAAAACGATTCAATGGTAGATTACCCTCAAACATAATGGCTCTATAAAACCTAATAATCCAGTTTTTAAAAATTAAAATATAGTCACATAGTCATTTCTAGTCCACAGAGCATTTGATTGATTGGTATATACTATTTTGGACAGGGATATGTGGAATTGGATAGACCTGCTAACTTTGTTGATTTACGCCATCATCGTCATCTTGCGAGTCGTCGTTGTCATCCGAGGTGGAGACACATATCAAAATCGTTTGCTGGAAATTGTCAACTACTGCTATGGCTTTAACACCATGTTCCTGATTCTTCGCTTATCCAGCATCTTGGAATTAAGTCCAGTTTTTGGTCCACTTCAGTTGGCATTGTTCCAGATGGTAGTTGACCTGATGACAATTCTTGTCCAGTTTGCTTTCGTAGTCACTGCATTCACAATGGCATTGGCAAAGATCTATTCAGCTGAGCTGTCATACTTGACTCCAAACAGCAACCAAGCATTAAATCATACGACAGGATTCAGAGCGTGAGTTTTTCCTGATTCTGAGACTCTGATTTTAAAATTCTAATGTAATTTTACTTTTCTTCTCGACGAATTTCCCCCTTTTTATTATTAGGTAAATATTTTATTTTTCATCCATAGTTATTTATTTTGTATTTAATTAAGTTATAAATTAATTAGGAGGGTTCCACTGAAAACCGCCTTGGCGAGTTGGATCCCCTCGCAAAATATTATTATTATTATTATTATTATTATTATTATTATTATGTTGCAGTAAAAAACGTCTGTATGCCATATACAATAAAAGCAACACGAGGCGCCGCAGCGTAGCCCATGAGCTAAACAGTGAATAAAATAAAGACAAAATCTGACATTATCACTAAAAACTAACATGATCATTATAAAACCTATTAAAACCGGTATTGTATATATGTATGAGATTGTCCTACTTTTCAGAGTTCGCCTACGAGTTAAATTACCACTTTAAAAGTGCGCGCAATATTTAGAATTCCTGAAAGACACTAAGTGGCGCATACTAAGAACTAAAATGATCATTATAAAACCTATTAAAACCGGTAGTGTATATATGTATGAGACTGTCCTTCTTTTCAGAGTTCGCCTACGAGTTAAATTACCACTTTAAAAGTGCGCGCAATATTTAGAGTTCCTGAAAGACACGCCTTCTGCATCTTCTAGCTTTGCTGCCAACTAGCTTTTGTAGAGTGACATCCAGGTCCTTGGACCATCCCCCGAGTACATTATTATTATTATCATTATTATTATTATTATTATTATTATTGTTATTATTATTATTATTACTATTATTATTATTATTATTCTACGTGAACCTTAAGATGAGACCGTGAAGTCGGTTTCTAACAATTCCCTCGAACGTTTGCATCAGGCTGACAGAACACGACACATATGTTTCAAGTATCTAAATGATTTAAATTTTAATGGCGCAATTATGTTTTCTCGCGCGTACAAAATAAAGTGGATTTGGGACTTTTGCGGAGTCGAACTGGCCTTGTATTTTTTCTTCGGCATTTAAAGGGGGTTTTCTAATCGATTTTACGGACTTTGAGGGCTGTCGGGAAAACCGTCAGAACACTTTCCACAGACGTGAACTTTATCGTAGACGATTTGATTTAATGTATGACATCGATAACAGTATTTGTAGACCACATTAGTCTACTCTCTGCAATTTACCCCAAAACATTTTCAATATGAAATTCATTCAGTAGTGAGCTGTTCTGGAAGGGATCTGGAATGGCGTAGTGGTGAGAGCAAGTAGTATATGTTGAGCAAAGATAAGCCTCGTTTCTGCCTTCCCCTTGCCTTCCCCTGCCTTCCCCTGCCTTCCTGCATAATAATAAGTGTCTTCCTGTATATTAATTAAGCGTCTAGGTAAAAATGCCTTCCTCCATACTAATGAGCGTCACTCTAGTTCAATAGCAACAATAGGCTTGCCCAAACTTGCCCGGGCTCTTTTAACTGATTGGTTCATGTAGAATGTATTACGTGTTCAAAATAAAAGCGGGTAGATTTCGAAAGCGCTATCGTTCAAGCAATCGCTTCGCTAAGGAAAATTTATATCCTAGATTATCGTTCGATTTTCCGAAAGTGTTAACAGTTTCGCCTATAAAAATAAAATTCGACTTAGCTAACTTTAACTTTTCCGCTCCGTTAGTCACGCACGCGTTATGCAAAAGGGATCTCAGCTCTTCTCTCAACCCTATATTTGCATACAAACTCTAAAGTAAAAAAGCCCATGGGAGAACCTTCTACCATTCAACAATGACAATAGACGGCTTAACTTGTTTGAAACGATCAATATAAACACGCGACTAATATGAATTACACGTTTCTTGAGAGACAAACATAAACTTTATTTTCTTTTCTCAGCGAATGCAAAAACAATACAGAAATTGATTTGAAATGAATAAAAATACATTTATTGACAACGATAGATCCAACAACTACGAAATTCTTAGCACAAAGTATCAGGAAATTAGGGTGCAATCAATCGTCTTCATCTTCGCTCGGAGGATAATCACTCTTCTTAAACGTTTCTGAATCAATGTGTTTCACTGCGTGACAATCAGTGCAGCAAATAAATCCATTGGTCGAGTGTTTACGATCAACAGGAATTTTGTATGCGCAAATCGGACAAATCTTATAACCATCATGCCAGTGGCATCTAGGGCATTTCACTACTGCAGTTTGGTAGATGTTTTCTCCATTACAATGGTAGCAAGAGCCTTTTCCTTGACGCAAAATCTCTGGACTTGCGCTCTCTTCATAACATTCAACGTCTGAATTTCCTTCATGTTCCAGATTTGCAGGGTTTTCGGTTTCTCTGCCATCTTCAACATCACTGCTTTCGGAAACCATTTCTTCATCACCAGCCTCACCTTCTTCATCTCGATAGGCTCGTTCTTTTTCCATTAGCTCAGCCAAAGTTTTCTTATTCTTTATATACCGTTTATTAATTCCTAACTCTGCCAACCCGTCTATAAATGTTTTGAGGGCGCGGGGTTTGGCAACCTCGTCGTTATAAGGGAGTAACACATATTCAACCAGATCTGAGATGTTGGTCACTGGTATTATTCTCTGGTTTCGAAGTAACTGTCCACGAGGTGTCCAAAACAAGATATCCTTGGAAGCCGCCCTGCTGTGTAATAAATCGGAGGCCTGTTGTCTGGAAACGGCTTGGGAAAGTCCTTCTAAAACATCTTTAATTCGAGGTTCTTCGTCATCACTTTCCTCTTCACTTGTGTTAGTGTCCTCATAATCACTCTCTTCCTCTTTATCCCAATCGACCTTTCTCTTCATCATATTGACCAGCACTCGCTAACGACAAGAACCGACTGAACACACTACAGAGTAGTCCGCGATTTTTTATAACATTAGGGGCCCCAAGCTAGTTACAACTGGTATCAACAAATCTTGAATAAAGCCTCCACCCTCTTGAGGAAAGGTTTGTTTCTTTGTCTTGTAAGGAATACTTGGCTCAGCAAGATTAAGAATGGCATCCTTGAATGGAATCATTTTACGCTTATCTTCTTCAGAGACTGGAATATTTCCACGAAGCACATTATAAATAATTTGCACTAATGCGTGCATCTGTTGTGGAGTGGCTGTTTCTAGGAGAAACTGACGCTGATGTACAGGGCAACAAGTTAAGAGTTCAAGGAAACCGTGATTGTTCTTTACTACTCGAGACATGATCATAGAATGAATTAAGGATAGTAGGCGCCAGTATTTTATAGAGAGCCCAGCTCAATTTAAGACCAAAGTTCAAAGTCGTCTTCGTCTTGATCCAACACAACTGTTTTACGTTTCTTCCCTGGAGGTAAACCACGAAACTGCACTTTTCTTTTTGTAGAACTCTGACCACTGACCACTCCCAGCCTGAGATACTAGATCACCAATAGCTTCCCTACTTCGCTTTGCAAGCGCTGTGTTAACATGATCTCCATCCAGAACATCTTGAGCGACTTGAGCACCTGTTTGTAGTGCCTTTTTGCCGAGTACCTTAGCACCTTGTTGTAAATGAGGCATTGCCCAGCGAAACAAACCTTTAAATATGGAACCTAAGCCATATCCCTGCTTAAATCGGGATCCGTGGAAAGCCGGTAAATTACCTCCTTTTTGCTTAGCTTGGTTTAGACAATAATCTTCATACAACTTGGTATTTGGAATGTAAAGTTTCTTCATTTCTACTCTGACGAAAATGAAGTGTAAGCAACACTTTCCCAAACTCGAATGACATACTTTCTCAAGTGTCTCGCTTTATATTGATTTCAATATAGTGATAGAGCAAAAGAATTGAGGAGGAGGAGGAGGAGGAGGAGGAGGAGGAGGAGGGAAAACAAAAGAATTGTGGTGGTGGTGGTGGTGGTGGCGGCGGCGGTGGTGGCGGTGGTGGTAAACAATAGAATGGTGGTGGTGGTGGTGGTGGTGGTGGTGGCGGTAGTGGTAAACAATAGAATTGTGGTGGTGATGGTGGTGGTAAACAATAGAATTGTGGTGGTGGTGGTTGTGGTGGCGGTGGTGGTAAACAATAGAATTGTGGTGGTGGCGGTGGTGGTGGTGGCGGTGGTGGTAAACAATAGAATTTTTGTGCTGAAGCCTATATAATTGTGAAACATGACACATTTTGTCAGTTGATGTTAAGCTTCGATTCAGTTGACATGAGTTGGTCTTGTCAAAAGGTTTTTTTCCAGAAAAGAGAGTATGCAAAGACACATGAACAGTAAACACAATAATTATTCCGGTTTCGCTCCATTTACACCGATGTCTCAAGAAAAGTGTCAGCGGTTTCAAATGCTTCACCCATTTACCTGCATGGTTGCAGGGATGACTGGCTCGGGAAAAACGTTCTGGGTGCAATCACTCTTGCAACAAGCTCAAACCGTGATCGATCAGCCACCGGAGAGAATAATCTGGTGTTATTCACAGTAGCAACCCGCTTACACCCAGTTATTGATGGTGATACCGACAATCGAATTTGTCAAGGGGATTCCGCCTTCTCTAGACAATGATTCCTATTTGGATATCAACATACGCAACTTGATTGTCATCGACGACCAAATGATTGAAGCAGGAAGTGATAATCGGATCGTGAACCTGTTTACAAAAGGATCCCATCATCGAAACCTGAGCGTTATTTACAACCGAAGCATCAGCTTAAACAGTCATTACTTGGTCCTTTTCAAGCATCCTCGGGATAAACTGCAGATTTTGACTTTAGCCAAACAAATGTACCCAAGACAAACTGCTTTGTTTTTAAAAGAGTACGAAGAAGCGGTGAGAAGACCGTTTGGGTATCTTTTTGTTGATCTCAAGCCAACGACTCCAGATAGTTGCAGATTGGGAACAAATGTATTACCTGGCGAAGAAAGATTCGACAAAGGGTTCGAAGAGAGTAACATTTCCCAGGAACTGCTCCAGTATCTCAAGCAGCAAACCCAGATGGTTCCCCCGGTAATTCCGGAGATGCAGCGCATTCAGAATAATATGGATAACCTTCTGTATCGTACAAATCTTGGAGACGACGAAAGAGCGAGGCAGTGCATGCAGTTGCAAAACAAGTTTTTAACATATAAACACCAGTTCAATTCCTTAACACCTGAAGCAACAATTCTGCCTCAACCTCAAGGGCGGGAACACATTTCTAACGAGGCTATGGTAAACAATTTGCCAACAGTGCCACCAACTCCAGGTCAAGCACCAGCACTTGAACCAACGGTAAAGGAACCAGCCCCACATCCCTTATCTACCATAGCAACCTCCACGCCCGCATCTCCCTCCCTCCCTCCGTCGATCTTGACACCCCCTCCCACAGTCGAAACGCCGTCGCCAGCAAGAAAGCGTAAACGCCCACAATTAAAATTTGTAAATTACATGGACGATGAACCGAAGAAGCTTTCAAGACGATCTCGACGTTTACACAGGAAGTCACCTTACAAGTATTCCAAATATCAAGAAGACGATTGATTTTTCCTCCACACGAAGTTCAAGAGGATGACTGACGTTTATTCATTTCAAATTAGCCTAACCGTCATGGAGGACGCACATGCAACCGCCAGCTCCGTTTCAACCGTTTCTGATTCGACTGCCTCTGTGTACTACGATAACAAATCGTTGAATCTCGATCAATATTTGTTGTACAATGCAGCTAAGAACAGATTTAGTTGGAACGGCACTCTTGAGGATCTCGAAACATTTATCGTCGCGAGATTAACTAGACCAACTGATGATGCAGTTGATGGCGGCAATAGTGACAAGTTAACCAAGTCATATAACAGCTCCTGTGCAATTCTAAAGTTGTCTGATGCAACATTCAATTTCTATCGAAACACGAAGACACTCCAAGTGCAAGGGAGAGCGGCTGAAGATGTAAAACTTATTCTTAAAGAGGTTGTGAATAACATACAGCCTGCCGAGAAGTTAACTGAAGAAACTGCCGAGCATAACAACAGCGGCACCATTGTGATCAACGAAGAACCTGATGATCAGTACACTTCTCCAGAAAACATTACATCGACGGATGATTTAAACGTACAAGATTCAATTATATCTGACTCTGAAACAGTTAAAAATGAGATTGACAAGAATTGAATTACCCGCGAAACAGTCCCAAACGGCTGCATTGGAACGTGAAATTGACGAATATAAATTAAAATGTGCGGAATACGAAGAGAAAATTCAAAATCTTCAACAAGAAAGGGCAAGTCTGATGGAAGCTATAAGAATTCTTTCCACGGATCAAACCGTAACAACGTCACAGCATTCTCAACTTCCTCCTGATGGCTGGCATTGTGTCGAGCCTACAACCCATCGTGATTCAACAAAGTCCAAATCAAATCAAGGGAAGAAGAAAAAGAAGGCTTCCCAAATTGAACAACCACCGAATGAGGCCAACGGCGCAAGGGAAAACCGTGAAGAAAAAAAGAGATCAAATGAGGAAACAGTCATTGTTGGAGACTCGATAATCAAGGGACTTCGCAGGGACTTATTGAGTAGGGCAGCAAAGCGTCGCGTAGCTGTGAGAAGTTTCCCTGGTGCTACAACTGCCGATATGAAACATTATCTACAGCCTTGCCTGGAAGCAAAACCGAAAATGATATTACTTCATGTCGGTACAAATGATTTAAGCAGCTCAACGTCCCCGCGGAACGTAGCAGACAAGATTGTGGATCTGGGGAATATGGTCGCTTCTTCTTCCCCTGACACCCGAGTAACCATTTCAGCAATAACACCAAGATTAGATGACGACTCACTTACAAAGAAGGTAACTGACTGCAATAAAATCTTAAAGACCTTCTGCAATCAGAACGGATGGGGTTTTGTCCAACATCCGAACATTGACGAGTCATGTCTAAACAATCGAAAGCTCCACCTTAATAGGAAAGGTATTGCAATTTTAGCTAGCAATTTAGTTAATAATATTGTCCATTGATTCGACTCTTACTTGGAAACTGTGACGACAGCTGATTCCACCCCCACAAGTACTGCCCGGGGCAATTCAAATACTATTATTCCAAAGTGCCGTGGATTTAAAATGGCCAGTTTGAATATTACAAGTCTTTTGAAACATATAGCCGAACTCCGCATTATTTTAAATGATCGAAGCATCGACGTATTGGCCATAAATGAGACCAGGCTAGACGAAAATATTTCCGATCAAGAGGTAAATGTCCAGGGTTATGATATCATCCGCCGCGATAGGCCTATAAATGGCAGGTTCGGTGGCGGTGTATGTTTTTACATTAGTTCAAACATAAATTATTCCATCCGCAAAGATTTGGACAACCAGTTTCTTGAAATTTTATCGATCGAAATTCGTAAACCCAACTCAAAACCTTTTGTCGTCACTTCATGGTATAGACCTCCAAATTCTCCTCTAGAACTTTTTTCGCACCTTGACACATTGTTAGGCAAATTAGATTCAGAAAATGTTGAACTTTTTCTCATGGGGGACATGAATTGTGATTTGTTATCAAAAGACAATGTTTATGCAAAGGCTCTCCTGAACGTTACTGACATTTATGGTTTGAAACAACTTATTTATGAATCAACTCGAATCACACCTTTAACAAGTACTCTAATTGATTTAATTTTTACCAATCAACCAGACAATGTATATTGTTCTGGAGTCTCTCACATCGCCATTAGTGATCACAGTTTAGTTTATGTTTTCCGAAAAATTTCAATTCCCTCTGCTGCTAAGGGAATCAACTTAATAAGTTATCGACAGTTCAAACATTTCAATAGCGCTAACTTTCGAGCTGATATTTTTGCGCAACCTTGGGATGACCTTAAGCATTATCATGACCCTAATGATATGTGGAAGAAGTGGAAAGATTTATTTTTAAGTGTCTGCGATAGACATGCTCCACTGAAGACCAAAAGGACGCGTAGTTCTAAATCTCCATGGATAACTACTATTTTAAAAAAGCGGATGAATTACAGGGACCGTCTTAAACGTAAAGCCATTAAGACTAACGATCCATCTACTTGGAACCAATTTAGAACGATGAGAAATCAAGTAAATCGGGATATTAATACTGCCAAACTGGCTTACTATAATAATGTCTTTAATAATTGCTCTGGAGATCAACGCAAAACATGGAAAACTATTAACGAACTGACATCACGCAAGTCCAATAAAACTGTAATAAACGAGATAGACTACAACGAACAAAAATCAAAAAACCAAGCTGATGTGGCAGAAATGTTAAACTCTTTTTTTACAGAAATTGGGCCTGACCTTAGCAGTCATGTAACGGAGGTTGATAATTCCTTCGAAGACTTTCTTAGTGAAACTGATGAAAATTTCATTTTTGAAAAAACAACAACTGCACAAGTTTTTTCACTCCTATCAAAACTTTGCCAGTCAAAGGCAACTGGATTAGATAACATTTCGGCGAAATTATTGAGGCAATGCCCTGACTTACTCTCTGAATCTCTTACTGTAATATTCAATCAATCCTTGATAACTGGCATCTTCCCTGATGAATGGAAATCTGCTAGAGTCACTCCATTGTACAAAAACTCCGGGAAGCGTAATGAGCCGACAAATTATCGACCAATATCTGTAATCCCAGTAGTAGCCAAAGTTTTTGAGCGAATAATTTATGACCAGGTATATTACTATCTAAGTAAGAATTGTCTTCTGACACGTCACCAATCCGGTTTCCGTTCTCTACATTCTACGGTTACGGCACTGCTTGAGGCTACCGATAGTTGGGCTATGAATATTGACCGTGGACTCATCAACGCTGTTGTCTTTTTAGACCTTAAAAAGGCCTTTGATACAGTTGACCACGAGATTTTGTTACGTAAATTGCAATATTATGGGATACGTCAGTCTAGTTACAAATGGTTTGCCTCTTACTTAGATAACCGTACTCAAATTTGTCAAATTAATTGTTGTAAATCAACCCCGAGATCTTTGAAATGTGGCGTTCCCCAAGGAACAATCCTAGGACCACTACTTTTGCTATTATATATCAATGACTTACCAAATTGCTTACACTTTTCACAACTAAGAATGTACGCTGATGATACTAGCTTGACGTTTGCTAGTGCCGACGTCCATGATGTAAATGATTGTCTTAATTATGATCTAAACAAAGTGTACACTTGGTTATCAGTTAACAAGCTTACCTTGAACCTGACAAAAACCGAGTTTATGCTAATTGCATCCAGACAGAGGTTATCGAATCTTTCAGATTGTCCTTCTCTAACTATAAATAACATGACCGTGGAGCAGGTAGCATCAACTAAATCTCTCGGGGTCTACATCGATCAAACTTTAAATTGGGAAAGTCATATAGAAAATATCTGCAAAAAGATTGCTTCTGCCATTGGTGCAATAAAGCGCATACGACATCAAATCCCTTTTAATATTGTAGTCAATGTTTATAATAGCCTCGTTCAGCCTCACTTCGATTATTGTAGTGAGGTGTGGGGAAACTGTAACAAAGGCCTTTCTGATAGACTTCAAAAGCTTCAAAATCGGGCAGCTCGCATTTTGATGAAAGCTTCTTATGACAGTAATTTGAATGAATTGTTCCGGGCACTACGGTGGCGAGAACTCTGGCATCAAAGATTAGAAAAGAAATCTATTATGTTGTACAAAATATTACATGACATGACGCCTGAATATTTAAGATCTAGTTTTGTTTTTCGCGATAGTGTGAATTCCTATCATTTGAGGAATACTGAAAACGCACTAGCTCTTCCAAAACCCCGCACTGATTACCTAAAGAGAAGTCTTTCGTACAGTGGAGCTCAGTTGTGGAACAGTTTACCCCCGGAATTAAGACAAGCGACTTCCTTGAGAGATTTTAAAAATAAATTGAGTCGCCACAGTTTTAAGTAAGTTTTAAGTAAGATTTTAAACACGGCCTCCAAGAAAAGCAGCCTTTTGTTTTTTATTGTTTTTATTTTTTATTCTCTTGTGATTGTAATTAAGTAGATAGAGAGTTAGTTGATAATAATTAATTAAGCTGATGGAAATACCGTGTATAAATAAAGTTATCTTATCTTATCTTATCTTATCTTATCTTTGCATTCGCTGAGAAAAGGCAATAAAGTTTATGTTTGTCTCTCAAGAAACGTGTAATTCATATTAGTCGCGTGTTTATATTGATCGTTCCAAACAACTTAAGCCGTCTATTGTCGTTGTTGAACTGTGATAGAAGGTTCTTCCATGGGCTTTTTTACTTTAGAGTTTGTATGCAAATATAGGGTTGAGAGAAGAGCTGAGATCCCTTTTGCATAACGCGTGCGTGACTAACGGAGCGGAAAAGTTAAAGTTAGCTAAGTCGAATTTTATTTTTATAGGCGAAACTGTTAACACTTTCGGAAAATCGAACGATAATCTAGGATATAAATTTTCCTTAGCGAAGCGATTGCTTGAACGATAGCGCTTTCGAAATCTACCCGCTTTTATTTTGAACACGTAATACATTCTACATGAACCAATCAGTTAAAAGAGCCCGGGCAAGTTTGGGCAAGCCTATTGTTGCTATTGAACTAGAGTGACGCTCATTAGTATGGAGGAAGGCATTTTTACCTAGACGCTTAATTAATATGCAGGAAGACACTTATTATTATGCAGGAAGACACTTATTATTATGCAGGAAGGCAGGGGAAGGCAGGGGAAGGCAAGGGGAAGGCAGAAACCAGGCTTATCTTTGCTCAACATATAATACTAGAGCACCCGACTCCCACCAATGTGGCCTTGGGTTCGATCCCAAGAGAATCATAGGTTTGCATTTTGGGGGATGCAGAACGGTTGGTTATAGGAAACAAGGCAGTCTTAAACAATTCACTTGGCTTTTTTGTTTTGTTTTGTATTGTTTTTCAATTTGTGTTTGTTTGTTTCTGGTTTTCAACTAATTTTCTCTGAATAAAACTGCTTGTGTGAAAATTTACTTGGAATGGTATTTACGCAAAATGAAGTGAATTTTTCTTACCATTGAGAGACCTATTATTGTTTCATTTCTCACTGGAAGTCGTCGTGGAGTAATTACAGTCAGACTGTAGTTGGAAAACTATATCTTATCCCTTTGTTTTCTCTCTATTTTTTTCCTAAGGTACTGTTCAGATGGTGCATTTAAATGGTAGGTTCTAATACTGTTGAAGTAGATAGTCACTTACCACGTAGTGTGGTTTCATAAACGAAACCACTATTATCGCATCCTAGTCTATGGTTTTTAAGGGCGGAGCTAATCATGACAGGAATAATGGGAACAAGGCATTGAATCGTTTCGAAAAGAGTTGAAACGGTTTGGTTTGTCAACAATATCTTCCATTATTATATGACTGGCTCTTTCAGCGGTTAAGATGAATCAATTCCCCTGCTGTGATTGGCTACCCGCGAGGTCAAGATGGAGCTATCTTGACCGCTCGGGATAGCCCGTTCGTCCCCTTTGAGTCGTTCTTTTTTTTGCGTGTGTATGGACCTCGACCCCGCCATCTTAACCGAACAAGCTTGGTCAATAGCCCATATGTATGTGGCACCCTTACATTATCAATTGGTATCACAGTTTCCTCTACGCAAGACAGCAACGTGCTGTTAGCAATAATTTTTTAGGACATTGGAAATCTGTCAATAGAGGAACCACACAAGGTAGTGTAAGCGGACCGTATCTTTTTAATATATTTTTGAATGATTTGGAGATTTTCTTTAATGGCTGCCCTGCTCTTTTTAAATATGCCGATGATTCCACTACAGTCTCACCTATCACTAGGAACCGCGATCCGTCTGCCGACTTAGTAGGACAGTTCTTAACCTGGTGTAAAGACAATAAAATGGTCTGCAACCCTTTTAAATGTAAAGAGCTGGTTTTTTAGAAAGAAAAGTCACAATGTACTCTACTCTCCAATTAACAACATTCCTCAATGTGATAGCTTCGTTTTACTAGGAGTAACTCTACTGAGTGACGGGAAACGTAATGAGCATGTTAGAACCAAGCTTGTCAAAGCAAATAAGTCTTTACATGTCCTACGAACTCTAAGAAAGGAACACTACTCTCAGGTTGAGATAGACCACCTTTTTATATCTATAGTTTTACCTAATTTTAGCTATGCGCTCTCAGTCTATGGGGCATCGGAGTCTGATCTTACGGTTATACAAAATTTTTTAGACCGATGCCATAAACGCCGTTTCATTTCATTTCCAGTTTCTATCAAGAACCTTTTAATTAAACAAGATCGAAACATTTTAAAGAAATTGATATCAACGGATTGCCACCCACTGAAAGACATCACTCCTGTCCAGAAGAAAAAAAGGCTGCGTACGCCCGAAAATTGACACAGAGCGCTTTATGAACACTTTGATGAATAAAGACTCATTATTTTATACTATTATTTATACAAACAACAGCTCCAAGCCGGGCTCTAGGGGGGAGATCATTAAGAAACACATATAAGTATTCTGTGACAATGCGGTAAGACAAATGAACTCCAGTTGGGCTAAATACCATCATTTCTTTTCTTATCTTTTTTTTTTCTTAGCCTCTACAAAGCAGCCAGGCAGTTGATCTGGTCTGTGTTTGGTCTGATGGAGTCAACAGATTTGGAGTCGAGTACTGGTGTCACTTCAGAGATAGTTGGACTCCTGTACTTGATCTTCATGATTTTATCAGTGATTATGCTTGTTAACATCCTGGTGGCTTTATTAACTAACACGTATGAAAAATACAGGGTAAGAAGAACAAGAATATTAATAATCGTCTCGTATTAGAACGTTTTCATTATGACGTCATGCGCGCAAAGACCTCTACTAGTTGTAGTGGACCCATAGACGCAGTGTGATAACCAAACATGTCGGAGAGCTGTGTGTTGTTACGAGTTTTTGGCAGTTGTTGGAACTTGTTGTGTCAACTCCCAAAAACTCTAACAAAGCCCAACCCGATGTTCAAACACTGTTCGGAGCGTTTGTGAGAGCGTTTAGGGTCAACAACAAATGCGCGCCAAATTAGACTAGGAAATCATCTAAGCATACTTTCCTTTTTTTGAATCCGGGCCACAAAAACTTATCATTGGACTCAACTCAAATAAGCTAGAGCCAAGCATTTTTTCTAAATAAGACAACAAAACGGTCACTGAGAACAACTAAAAACGGCTCAATAAAAATTTCTGCTTTGCTTTAGTTTCTTTTGCTCTTATTATTCCATAGACTAACTGGGAAATTGAGTGGAAATTTGGGCTGGCAGTGTTGGAGGAACAGTACCAACGAAGACATTGCATCGTTATACCATACAACCTGCTTACCTATCCAATCTCACTTTACTTCCGTCGTAAGGATGCTCGAGACGAGGTATTATGAACAAAATATGAATGAACAATTATTGGATAAGGTTGACCATGATAGCGATAATTATCATGGCCGAGATTTGTGTTATCTGCCGAAGCCGAAGGCTGAGGCGGATAACACAAACGAAGGCCATGATAATTATTGCTATCATGCGAAAACCGAATCCAATAATTGTTTTATTATACATAAGCTTGAGCGTTTGTAAAAACAATAACGCGTTCGAGAAACAACACATTCTACGTCAACATGTAAACAAATTTGTTTGCAAGCTTGCAACCTAAAAGTTGCAGCGCAGCCGTTCAAAAGTTCCAGTAAAATTTGACAAAAACTCAGTCTAAAACATGTGCTATAAAGTGAATGTCGTATATTTCCTATTCCCGTTGTTCAAGGATCAAGGTTATCCCGCACATGAGCTTTGTGAGTTCCGAATTGTTTTGCCTTCTATTTTAATTGTCGTAGTCATTTCTAGCTGTCGTGGGCGTGTTTGGGAATTCCTACTGACCTTGGCTGAGACCTCCATGAGCTGTAGTGGTTAAGCCCTCTTCTGTCAGTCATTCTTTCAAAGATTTGTTTGGAAGTTCAAATATCCGTTGTGTGTTCGCGTTGGTATGTTTGGGTATTCCCGAATCAGCAACGTCTAGAGTTCTTCATATTCCCACCGTGTATAAACCCAAACCAGTCTACAGATTGAGTATTTAACTCTGATCGTTCGATCCTGTATAGTCAATTGTAGTTAGAGGTTGGATAGTAGCTTCCAGTGTTGGAAGAACACTATAGAGAAAGAACTTAAAGATGTCGTTGAAATAAGAGATAACAGAGAATGTTAGAGCGTGTTGAGCAAAAAAAAAAAACGGAATGTAAAAGTTGCAGCAACGTTTGGAGTCTTGGTACCTGCTTGCTAAGGCGAGCCAGCCTACCGCTTGAGTAGGTTTCTACTTAAATCGGCGGACACGTTAACACAAATTGGTGGCTAACACGTTTTTAAACTTTTGACTGAACTCAGACCCATTTTGATGAACCTTCTGCAATATAATTCAAGAAAAGCTTCAGCAAAACAAACGTGTTTCTCACGTGTATAAAACTAGTCTGCAAAATGACGTCACTTCTACATGTATAAAAAACTATTGTCTGTTGGTATGACGTCACTTCTACTTGTATAAAAACTATTTTCTGTAGGTATGATGTAAAGAAAACAGTGCCAGCAGTAATTAGCTGCGTGTTTGTAGCCAATCGAAATTGAAATAGTGACACTAATGCATAATAATACTTTTCATTTGTATTTATAAAATGTTCAAATAATTACGCGCGCTATGATTGGTCTATTCGTGTGCATTATATCTCAACATATGCACGCGCCTTACGTCACGTAGGTGCATTGAGGAATTATAATGCACGCAAGCTACGTCACAAGAGAGCGCGCGTCTAAATCTCCGGATATTTTATAAAGAAAATAAAGTAAAAACAATAAACATATGTGATCCAATCGATATATGACATTATTTTGAATATAAATGGAAAATTTGGGGTTGGAATGTCGTCAAATGTCATCAACTGACTTCCGGTATGATCTCGCAAATATCCAGGAGAATTTATAAAAGAAATAAAAACACTTGTTCCTCGTGCATTGTTGAGTAATATAAGCACTTGGTAATTTTTGAGAACACTCGAGAAGTGCGAGAAGCACTCGCCGTTCTCTAGGCACTTCTCTCGTCAACTTAAAAATTCCCGCGTGCTTATATAACTCAACAATGCACTCGGAGCGTTTAATACATTCTTTAATACATGTAGTTAAGTTGTAGAATCGGGTTGCATAACAAGTACATTGGCAAATAGATCCCATTTTAGCTTGCGTATCCTTACTTACAGATTAGAGAGAGAGGTCTAAATGTGGTGAGGGCACAATTAGAGGTGCCCACTGTGTCACATTGTTGATTTTACTACACTTTGTCTTCTTCTGTGATCTACACACCCGCGATAAAAACAAATTTAGTGGTCTTATCACGATAACAGAAAAAGCGAGATTTGCCCTAACTAAGCGGCGAGACCCTCTCTTCACTTCCCCTACTCAAGCCATATGGAATGCCTATTTCCGTCCTTTTAGGCTTGTCTTAAATAACTCATTAATAATTCATGAAGGAAATTTAATGAGTGTCTTGATATCTGATAAAGACACGGCTAAATTTTACATCCGATTATCAAGGCAAAAATAACCCCAAATCTAATTCGCAATTAGTGTTTTAGCAAGTCCTAGAACACTCGGCTGCGCCTCGTGTTTTAAACCAGTTGATAAAACACTCCTGCTCATTTATTAAACATTACATAATATCACCCATGACGCAAACCACAAATGCACGAAATTAACAAATGATGGCTCTTCTATTAGGTCACGTTGTTAGTTTTCCAATGGACGTATGAAATAGCCTGGCCGAATTTTCGGTTCAAATTCAAGTTCACCAATTGTCTCTTTGAAAGAAAGTTCTGTGAATAAACGCTAAACCTAAGTGAAATAATCTGTATAAACGTAATATATGGACAGGTAAGGTCATGTGTGAGGATCAGTATACGCCCAGCAATACCAAGAATTTATCAATTCTCGTACACCACTAACCTGGGTTCGTATTTAGGATACACGAGTACACGGAATAGCCTTATACGGGCCGTTATATAGTCATTACACATCAACATCCTTCATAGCCCCGTATTCATTATGTCTACGCAGTCATTATATTCCCTTTTATACCATGCCATAGAAAATAAAGCCGATCAGAATGCAGGAAAGCCGTTGTATATTCGTTGGTAGTCCACAAACCTTCCCATCGTGCACTGCGTTGATTGTATTGGGCTGTTGTATTTTCTATGGCATGGTATAAAATGGTTATGCAAAGTTTGCTCGTAATATTCCATGGAAAATTCCACTTGTCAATTTGTATTTCCTTTGCATACACACACGCCTAAATGCTCGTGTGTATACCAAGAAAATACAATTAGCTAGTGGGATACTTCATGGTATACCACTCGAAAGCATTGCAAAACTAGTATTTATGTCGTCATGAAAAAATACAGCGGATCAAAGTACAGCAAAGCAGTTGTATATTCGTTGGCATTCGTTCTCATCCCGCATTGAACCTACCTCGAATTCAATTGATTGTGGATGTGGGTCTGTAAACTACTTTATTTGGCATGGTTTAAATTCTAATCTAAAGCTTTTTGTTTTATCTTTCCCCGTAGAATGCCAAGAAACGAGAAGACCATTACACGAACTACCTACAGAAGCATTTTTTTCCAGTAACAGCCGATCGCTATAAATTCAAATATAAAGGATCATTCCCTTTGTCAGGTAACTCAACGAAACAAGCCAAAAATGGAGAGAATAACAAATATTCTGTTTTCTAATAAATCTACCAGCGTTCTATCACGAATGCCGTTCTCTGATTGGCTACGCAACTCGCTATATATTCTATGATGTGATAGATAGTGAGTAGCGGTTGTCAACAAAATGGCGGCCGCTTCTTGGCGTTTTCGAAGTGTCTGCGAGGAGGATTTAGATAATTTACTAGTTTAGTTTCGAACGACTAGTAGATTTATACTAAAACATTTAGATTATTCGCTCTCGATTTCTATGCGTGAGAGCTGATTCGGACTGCGGCCTCATCAGCTATCACACGATAGAAATCTTGAGCTCATAATCTAATTGTTAAATAGAAAGGGTTCATTCCTTTGGTGAACTACTTTGAATCAAGTCCTTTGGAAAAAACTCTCGTAAGGGATCTTGAATCAAATCAGCCACTTGAGCGAGAAGGGGCTTAAAGAATATTACAGTACTATTCGGCTCCGTCCCATTTCGCGGATAAAGGTGAAGTAAGACAGGATTCCATTTAAGCTATCTCAGCCGAGAAATGTATATTTATTGTTGCTGTTTGTTTGGTTAGTTATTGAAAATTAAAGGAGGCTCTGAATCCGCCCCTACCTGATTTTTAAACGTACTATTCAGCAATTAAAACAACAAGGGTAACCGAGTTCGTTTATGAGTTATTATCATCGTATATAAAGATAAACTTTGCGGTGTTTCTAATACGTTCTATTGCTGCTATGGTAACCTATTATTTCCGTCATCCGTCTAAATGATAACTTTTGTTTATTGGCTCCTCCTATAATCTGAATAATAAGATGAGTGAGCGACCTGATGTGGCAAATAATCAAGCTCTATCACGAACTAGTGCAAATACGTGCCTTGGGGTTCAGATAGATGAAAAGCTTAGCTGGAACTGTCATGTCGATATGATTTGTACGAGGGTTATCGCGGGTATAGGAGCCATGCGGCGCATCAAGAATTTTGTTCCAGCTGCTACTCTGGAAACAGTTGATGAGGGCTTAGTTCAGCCATATTTTGAATACTGTTCTCCTCTGTGGGACACCTCCGGCAAATGGAGTGCTTAAGTGTGACGTCGCAAATATTAGAATTTTTGAAAATATGGGATTTGTTGAGATTTTCAGAAAGAGCAAGATGAAAAATGCTAACTTGCCAAAAATCAGTTTTTGAAGGCAAAATAGCTCTGACATATTAGCACCGTTATGTTCTGCTGACTCCATACAAATCCTTCTTAATTTGACTTGGTTCATAACGTTAGGAAGTTAGTAAAATTTAGAAGGATTTGTATAGAGTCACCAGGGCATAACGGTGCTAATATTTGGCTCTCTAACTATGCGAAATTGCTGATATTGGGCAAGTAGGTCTTTTATATCGTGTTCTTTCTGAATACCCGATCAAATCCCATAATTTCACCAATTTAGTTTTTGTGACGTCATCACTATGGTACTCTATTATTGGAAGATAAGCTGCAAAGATTCCAATCATTAGCTGCTAGAGTTCTCACAGGTGCCAAATATGATATTCGCCCTGCAGACTTAATTGACTCTCTTTCTTGGGAACCACTTGATGATAGACGAACCTATGAAAAGTCAATTTTAATGTATAAAATATTAAATGACTACACCGGCCCAGGCCTTAGGAACTCTTTTGTTAGAAGGAATGTTGATCAGGTTAATGACCATCTACGTACTGATCTGACACTTCCTAAACCGAAAAGGGAGTTTCCAAAAAGAAGTTTCAAATTTATTGGTGCTATGCTGGACCCAGCTCTCGACTGAAGCAAAACTCGCAGAGTCAATCCCTTCATTTTAGAAGCTTATCAGGAAATAATTGGGTCTCGCCAAGATGTGCATTTTTATAGTACTTATAGTAATTTTAGTATTAGTTCTAGTAATTTAATATACGTTTTTTTTATGTGTCAACACACCCTCCATGGAAAACAGCCGAGTGTTGTTGGGGCTAGCGTGTTTCTCTTTTGATTTGAACATTTTAAATGAAGTATTACCTACCTACCAATTTTTTTTTTTAAAGATTACTATAGTTTTTCTATAGCACGGTACCAACTTATAAGAGTGGTAGTATTGATTCTTTAAATTATACGTGCTGAAAAGTGCTGGAAACCGGTCTCAGCCACCTTAAGAGAAACAAACTTCTTTTTTTATAGTTGATGAAAAATTGGACGAACTTCGCGAAAGTTTGCAAGAGCTGAAAGAGATGCATAACAAGGTTAGTATGTTGTTGTAACAACCCGAGTATTGCTGACAAAAACAAAAATGGACTGCACTTTCCGCTCTTCAGGAGTTTAGCAAATTGTTTACGTTCTCCTGAATACCGCCGGGACGAGACTTGCAATCAACATTGACAGTTGAAGACTACAAGGCACTGAATGCGTTTTATCTACATTAATCTTTTTTACCCACCCTGCCTTTTTAGGCAGCCGAGTGGACGAGCGGTTAGAGCGCTGGGTCCCTCTCTAGCTCGGCCACGCTTGTAAATAGCCAACGGCTCTGCCTCATGTAAGTTGGGTTTTTTAACCTGTTATGTTTGTTTGAACTATTTGTTACATGTATTTGCTGGGCCCCACTAGCCTTTGTGTGATATAAATGCCGCCGAGGGTAAATAACGGTGATTTCCTTTTTTTCTTACTAACTTTGATCAGAACAAGAAAATAGTGAATCGGATTTGAAGGTGACCGTCATATATTGCCGTCCTCTTACCACCAACCCAAACCTTTTACGCATTCGAAAGATTTCACACTGTAACACTGGCCAAAAACACTTGTTTATACAAAAACTTCGATTATATCCTCGCTTAATCAAATGAAGATCAAAAGGTCTGTAAAAAAATTACAGTAACCTCAGACTTAACGAATCGTACAAGAAAGCATGTTTATAGGCCGCTTTTCAACAATTTCTTTGATTCCAAAAGATTTAAGGAGGGACTTAACGTGAATTGGAATGGAATCTTAAGGAGGTTAAAGAAGGGATTAAAATGAGGGAAAACAAATGTTTTGAAACACCACCAGACAGTTGACACCCGACAAGGACGTTGCAGCGTGCTGGGGACTCGAACTGTTTGGTGCATGTCCGTCTACTAATTTTCAACTTCAAATTCGCAATTTCCTATTTCCTTCAATTTAGCTAATGCTTTGAGAAAAATTATCTCTACCCAAAGAAACCCAAAATCACGCCCCCAAAAATATCCCACAACATAGCTTCGTTGGATGAGCCCGGGATGAACATAGGGATTTTTAATTGCTTGAAACGCGGAGAGATATCAACGTTAAATCCATATTAAGAGGCTAAAAAACGATGTGTAGGTTAAATCCCGCCTTAACGGAGCTGTGGCGTCGGAGAATTCAAACATAGAAAATACTAATAGCAGACACGGTTGGGAAAAGACCGATCGAATAACCAATCACAGGACAAAATTCAAAATACAGTGCATCGCCCTAATAGGCGTTATTTGGACAAAATGATGGTCTTTTGCGGACGGTGTAATCTACTGAAGTTTTATTTAACGTTTGTAAAAACAAATTTTGTTTGCTGTCTTGCATTTTCCCTGCATGTTCAGTTGCGGGAAGCCTCGTGAAACCGTTTGAGAACTTGAAACTCGGCAGTATTTTGAAAACGTTTTTCCAAGAACCCAGAATTCCTCGTGCTCCTTACTTTTGCGAAATTTCAAATGTTTTGTAAAGTGTGTTCCAGAGCGAGAATCAGCTAGCCGTCCGCCGACTTTTAATGCATGAATAATATGGCATGATAAGTGCTAATCCAGGGTACCTTTTATTAGGGAGTTTAAGAAACGAGGACGGGAACGTCACAAAACAATAGGCAAACACAATAGCTCTGCACGTGCGTTTTACATTTTGGTACATTTCTTTCCCGTCCTCTGCAAAACAACAACGTGAAATGACCAAATTTTAGGTTTTGGCGGGAACGTGAGGACATGATGCAAATTTTTCTTTCTTTTTCTTTACTTTAACGCCGTTCTTAGAAATTTAGTTCCTGGATAGTTCGCCGACATTTTACAAGCTGGACAAATTGAAATAATCGGCGAAAGTGCTATAATAACGAGAAGATATTTTTTGAAATGACGTTTTCGTTGCCGTCGCGTCCTCATTTCTTAAACTCCCCATTTAATGACAACTATTCGAGTTTGCTCACACTTCAGATCCGGGATAAATAATTTGGCTTCGAACAACGTGGCCCTAATCCGCGCTATATCCACGCGCTTGCAACAGATGTATACGTGTTGTGTTGTAAATGCAGGAAAATGATGTCTTTGTTTTCTTGCATTACCCTTTGTTGCTTTCATGTATAAATGAAAAGAATGTTTGTTTTGATTTCTAGCTCTGTGAGGAAAATGAAAGAGATCTGCGAAACGCTTTGACTGAAATACTTGATTAGCCACAGCCCATCTACAATGCAAGCGAACGCGGAGCCAAAAATATTTTGCTATATCCTCGTCATGTATCTCATTACCCCGACTGTGGCCAACGTGGAATGGAAGCGAAAAAGGCTGCGGCTTCAAAAGCAAACGGAGTCAAAACTTATTCTATGTAGGAGCGATTTTTTTTTTATCGCTGTGTGTTGGCTGACGAACTGTAATATGCATCGAATCTGGGTTAACGCTATGTTCAGGGAATGAAATCTATCTTTTACCATAGTCAAAGCTAAAAACAAGAAAAGTCCTTTAAGATTAAGTTGTTACTTTGAGGGCTCAAAAATGATGAGTATTTCGTGAGTTTGTTGGTTCCTAAATCATTTTAACATTTGCTAAGAAGTTCTAAGTCAAATTATATACACCGGGGGCTGTATATTTGTAATTTTTGTTTGAATGCCAGACCTCTGGAAAACCGATTCACTTAACTGTTCCTTAATTTGTTTTCAGTATATCATTAAAAGATTTAGTTAACTCACCGACTCCCCCGAAGGGGGGTACTCCCTTATATGGGCTATATAGGTATGATGGGCCTCAAAGGGCGGCCGTTTTGGTCTGAAATAGGCTATCAATTTTGACCATTTTGATCTAAAATAGAGAATGGCTCGTGCACTCTAGCCTTGAATTGGTTATGTTTTTTAGAAGAAGCTACTTCATCATCAGGCGATAAGACCGTCAACAAAAGCCCTTCTTTTTTCTCTTTTAATTACCGTAAAAACTCTATTAAGCCCCCCCCCCCTCTCTTTTAAGCCCCCTCTCTAATAAGACCCCGTTTGGGAGTCGGTTTCTGTAATAAGCCCCCCCCCCCCCTCCTTTTGGGACACGATATTTTGTAATTATTCCCTCCTATTCCCTCTAACGAAATAAACTTTATGCGGCCCTGTTGGTTTTTTTTAAACAAACATACAATAATACTGTTTCCCGCTCGGTATTTAAGTAACGTTTTACTACAGTTGTTTGAGATTTGTAAAGAAACTATTTAACACGCAAAAACGGCCCCCCCTCTCTATTAAGCCCCCCTCTCCAATAAGCCCCCCGTTAATAAGGCCTGAAATTAAATAAGCCCCCCTCCCGGGGGGGGGGGGGCTTAATACAGCTTTTACGGTATGTCCACCCCAGTTGTGTACGTGAAATAGGTCTGAAATAGGGTATCAAATTTTTGATCAGGTCTGGAATAGGGTAGGGAAAATCGCAGATTTTGGTCTGAAATAGGGTAAGGGTTTCAGGAAGCGGGCCGCACACCCCCACCCAATTTTTCTGGGAGTACCCCCCGGGTCGACTCACAACAAGCTTATCTGCTTGAACGTGATAACAGCAGTGTTTTCAGACCCATCGTCGGCCCCCTTCTCTCCACCGTTACCATCAGAGCCGTGCCCAGCTCGGTTAACACACTTAAATGAACGGGTTATGTAATTACAATTATTTGATAATTTGAGAGAAAACCAAGTGGAATGAAAAAGAAAAACTTGGCAATCGACACCTATATCATGACAACTAGATAATGGTAAATGGTGTTCTTTGTTATTTAGTTAACTTTTAGCGAAACTATCTGCTGGCAATTTTTTGTAACGTATATTTTTCCGTCGTATATCCAATTTGTTCCTTTGGCCCGTGTTTTTATTTTACCGCAGTGCAGAACCAGTCATGAAGCCTAACTATATTTTTCACTGCACTGAAAATGCGGTTCTTTTAGAGTTGTGCATGGAAATCCTCAGAACTACTAATTGCTGCATGGTTTTATGAGCTCTATCTGCCGAGTAATGTAATGATTCATGTATGTAGGTCTGGTGATGTGTGCTTACCGTATTTCCTGAAATTTAAAATTTCGGGCAAAGGTGGGGGCGCTTATTCGAAGGAGGGTGTTGCTCTTCGAGGAAATACGGTACTTTCTTTATACGGCTATAAAGCCCATAGTGTGATTTCCGAAATTTTTATTTAGCCTGTGTAGCAGACATAGTTTAGAGACCAATCTGAGTAAAAATTGAAGTTAAATAAACAGGAATGTTTCGTGTGCAAAACAATCCATTTTTTCATAAATAAGTTTTTTTTTTTTCATAGTAATCCTAGTTACTCAGGAAGCTACATGCAGTATATAGATCTCGCATTTACCAGTGTATACGTATGAATGATAGGCGCATTCGTTCGAGCCAAGAGAAAACAGTGAAGAGAGAGCTAATCTTCCACAAATGGGCCTCTTCAACGAAAGTTTTGAAGGACTGCTTCTTGTACGCGGGAAAGAAAAAAGAAGAACTGAACGTCATACGCTCACCTTTTCCTCAAAACCTAAACTTTGGTCATTTTACGTTGTTGTTGTGCAGAGAAGACGACAAAGAAATGTACCAAAATGTAGAACACACGTGCAGAGCGATTGTTTTTGCGGGGCGTTCTCGTTGCCGTCGTCGTTGCTTCAGCTCTCTAATAGAACGTTTTCACATGACGTCAAGGCGGCCATGTTGGTGTTCCAAAACAAAGAAACGGCGGCCATGTTGGTGTCCCAAACTAAACCACTGGGAATTGAACCCTATTTTTTATGCAAATACTTTCTTTTGTTTCAAAAAACCAATATGGCCGGTAGTCACGTGAATGAAAATGTTCCTATTGAAAACAGAAACAAGTCCGTGTGAAGATTTAAAATTTGATGTTGCCTTTCAGTTGTATCAAATTCCGTTTTGTGATAAATTTGTATTCTATTCTCCTTTAATTAACTCCCTCGTTTTATAGTAAACATTGTGTTACGTATTGCAACTTGTGTGAGTCAGACTTTTTCCTTATAGAGCAGTTTTCAATTAAGTGTCGTAAAACCAAAACCAAAGTAATTACTCTGACCAATCACAACAGTCGCAAACAGCGCAATGAGCCAATCAGAATGCGAAGCAATTACATGTAGCTGGCGCAGAGCGCGGGAAAATACGCGCGAGCAAGTCATGGTTTTGCTTCTCATTGGTTAAGAAAGTGGCACGAGTTTTCTTGGCCAATCACAGAGCAAAGCAATGCAAAACCAAAGTAAAACCAGAATTACTTTCGACACTCAATTGAAAACCGCTCTACTTCTCCCGAGTGGACTAAAGTGTGACCTAGAATAGGGCCTCAGCGATGCGCAAGAAATCAGAAACCTTCGTTTAATGGTCCTTAGCTTTTTTAAGTGAAAAAATAAAAATAAAAATAATAAAAGCTTCTCAGCATCTAGCTCTGAATTGCTGAATAAGGGTCCCTTTAGGAAGTTCCTTTGGACCTTACTCCGTATTCACCCGCACAATGAAATATCAGTGCACGCAGACCCTGACATCCCCTGAGAGGTAAACTCAGATTATCTGTTCGAACTTGGTGATCTTTAAATGGTTAATCAATTTGTAGAACAATGTAAATTTAAATTGAAGGAAACAAAATATTCTAAAGCTGGCACTATGCCACGATAAGGTCAATCTTGTGATCACTGCGATCACTAATTCTTGACAACAAATGCAGAATCTGGCAAGAGGAAGGACCAGTACAATCGTCTGTACTTTGTTTCTTCCTCTACATTGAATGGTTTTGTCAAAAGTGACTCACCATCTGGTGAACATGTATAGGCGAGTAAGTCAAATTTAGAATATAGGGTAAAGCACTGGCAAGACTGTTGAAACCCAAGCTTTAAAGTTTCTGTAAGTTTTAATGTAGAATTGAAATTTGGACTTGACGCTTACTAGCCTGCGATCAGTGCCGCCTTTCAGCTTGGTTCTCCGCAAAGGGAGAGGAGGAAATCACCCGCGAAAAACCAAATTGGCCGAAAAACGACACACCACGGCTGAAGACTAGGGAATACAGGTAACTTTTTGAACTTCAAAAAGTAAATTGTTAAGCTGATCTTAACAATTTACATTTAACGGTGTCATGAAGGCACCGAAATGCCTTTTGTTACATTTACTTTTTTGCCGGTAAATTGGTTTATTTGTAATTAATTTATTATTAGTAAGGCATGGTATTACGTGACACGCAGAACATTGGGATGGCGTGTTTTGGCACGCCCGGATTGTGTTTGTTGTCAGTTTTGATGATACGACGAATCCATGCCGTATAGCCCCTGAGAACTTTGCCCATTTATTAATGCATTTACATTTTTTATTTCGGTTTTTTTCTCGTATTGAAATAGGCGCGTGTCTCGGCCTATCGTCATAATATTTGCCTCATATGGACAAAGGGATCAAAAAGTAACGCGTTGACGTTCATGAGGAAGACATGAAGATAAACTTACCCCGCGAGTACCAACCGAGAGAGCTTGCTCGTAAACTAGAACGCATGACTATTTAGATAGAAGCGAACGAATCACGAAGCCATGGACCCTTGATTTTATACATGAATCCCCAACCCGGCACCCCAACTGTCTTCTACACTCCCCCACCCCACGCGTCTCTAAGGAAAGGAGTTCAGAAACTAATCATACTGTTATATCTGTCTGGTCACACCACAGAACTATGAAGAACTATTACTTATGACGGCACTAGCAGGCCTTCTTGGACTGGCCATATTTCTGTATTTTTTGCTATATTGGCTACGTAATCGCACACAGATGTCGCGGATAATGAACATTCAATGCCGCCTGGAAAACAGTGAAAATTATTTCAGGTAATATAAGCCCGCGAGGTAAACGAATTATTTTTCACTTTTCATTTTCGCGCTCAGTTATTGCTGTTACATTGGACTAAAATGATATAACTAAATAGAACCTAAATTGCTGACAACATCGCATCAAATTTTTGTCTACGTACAGCTCAAATTCTCCTTTATATAACTATCAAGAGGAGAATCATTATGCCCCTCCCCTCCCTGGATGGGAGATGCATGTGTGGTGGTTGGTATCAGTACAGGGTTACAAAACGCTCGGACTTTCGACTGGACTTGCCGTGAGATCGAACTTTCAAGAAGGCCTTTAATTGGATCAAAGCCCACATCCCTCCACTCTCCACAACTGGGAGGGGAAACTCAGCTTATGCTGGAAACACCTGCTCGTTGGACTAGCAGGCCATAAACCGTTGGGGATCATGCCAGGTCTCAATGTCACTCCGAATTTGAATTACCCCCTCCGAACAGCGTATTTTCTAAATAAAAAATTAATAGACTTTGTTGTTAACACCCGGGGCTCTAAATGTCGGGATCAAACAAATGCCGTGTAGAAGAGGTCGAGCCCCGGCGTTTATTAGAACTTGGTAGATTGATATCACGTAACTAAAACTTTTAACTTGAAGTTCGTTCAGTGTGTTTTCATTTGATACAATTTCGTCATATATTAGTTGTAGCGATGAAATATGCACCGAACAACAATTTTATGAATCACAAAGGTACAATAATACCACAATAATAATCACAGTTTCAATGGTGGTGGGATTTCCAGTGTTCTGAGAATGGTCGGTTCCTTTTAAAGGAGGAGTTGAAAAGTTTGATTTCGTGGCTATGCTAAAATTGTGGATTCACTACTGTATTGAAGACCAAAACAAGATCATTTTGCGAATAACACGGAGCTTTTGGCGTGTCAGACAAACAAGTTAACGAGTTGCTTAAAGTCTCGTGGTCGAACATGGGACACCTCATGCCGCGTTTCTGATTATAATATTTTTATCACGTGTAGTTGTTTTGTCTAAATTTTCTCAAGCATTTGTCTCGAAATTTTTGACGTAAATGAACTGATGAAATTAGGCAACAAAAGTTGCTCTAGTTACGTAATGACCTCTTTCAGAAACGTATCAACTGCCTAGAAACGCCAGTTCCGTAAGGTCTGAAATAATTTGAACGGCCTCGGCGTTTAACTGAGTAAATATGGTGTGTTATCCCCTGCTAGAAAAGACAGGCTTTTCCATTTGTACAACAGAGCCTGTGCAATTTACCAACGTTTTCAACGTCTGATTTTCACAAGGTAACGAAAATCTATCGGCCCTGCTAGAAAGAGCATCTAAGCATCAGTGCAAAATCGCGAAAATGGGATTCTACAAAGTCGAGAAATTTTACAGACCTTTGCATGTTGGGGGGCGAGTTTGTGCGCCCCAGCATACAAACGCCCGTAAATTTTTCCGACTTTGCGAAGCTATAACTTTGCGATTTTAAAAGATAAGACTCCCAAACACAGGTATTTGACTAATTTTTAGGTGCTCTTTATAATAATAAAATTCATATAGCGCTAAAATTATAAAAAATATTCCAAAGTGCTTCACACAATGCATAGTCAAAAGACTAAAAATATAAATACAGATCAATAATATAAGTTATAAAACAGTAAAATATAAAGTTATCACAAGTTGTAAACTAGTTTGAAGTCTAAATGTCGACGGATTTTCGTTGAATGGCCTATATCAAATGTTGAAAGAAACCGTGGATATTTAATATTTTCACCCGAGCTCTGAATGCGCACAGCCGGTTCCGTATAGGCATCAACTGGGATGCTATTTCATCACAGGGTTAGGCTCTTGCGTTGCCGGCAATGTACCGTGTTGTGTTGTCTTTTACCACTATTTCAATGACTTGAAATAAAGAGATCCGGTGTACGGTCATGAAATAAACTTTCGAACACGTTTTGAGCAATGGACGTCTGTCACTTGCTTTGGACGCATGTCACTGAACGCTGCTCACGAGCGTGTCCCATGCGCAGGTAGCCATTTCTTAACATTCCATCTCTAAGGACAGTTTCCTGCAAAGTTAATTTCCCAGTTACCTTGCATTGATCCACTGTATGTGCTTAGAAAAGAATCCTACCCCAAATTCAGTCACCATTAAGAAAAGCCTTTAAATGTCTTATAGAGCGCGTTTTTTTTTTTTTTTTTTTCTTTCTGTTCTTCCTGTTCTTTTTTTTTTTTTTTTTTTTTCGCGGTTGCACGTTTCGCTTCTTTTAGACAATAAGTAGGCTTTGGATTTTGGACTGTCGAGACACAACATATTGAATCATAGCTTTGCTTCTTGGTCCTCTTTTCCATGAGAGGAGAATTTCTAAGCGCGGTAAATAATAACAAGTGGAAAGATAACAAAGTGCGAGGAAAAGCCAAAAGGTTGAAAAGGTACATTAAGATTTTTTTTCTCACTGTACATAACATCAAATAGACTGCAGTAAGCACATGATATTTATATACAGGTCTGTGGTTGTCGTGTTTTCTTGTGCTTAATTAGAGTTTTGTTTCATATACAGTATTATGACCTTGGCTCTCATCGCATCCCAAAATGATCACGACTTCTATAACCCCGAAATATTAAGAAAATTAAACAAAACCAGAAGCTTCATTACATTTTGCGAAACTTTCAATCAAAAAAGAGAACGGATTGGTTTGTGAACATCCTTCCTATTAGCTCCTATTCGAAATGGAGGTGATTTGTGACTGCAACGCACGTCACGCAATGTTTCAGAGATAAAGTGGAGGTCATTTTGTCAGTTCCAGTTTTCAAAATGTAAAAAGCCATGTTTATTTCTTTTGCCTTCTCGAGTTTTGAAATCGCGGTGGCAATAGTCTGTTACTCCTTTCTTTGAAAGAAGGAGAAACGCATTTTGTCGACGTTACACTTTGTGTTGAAAGTCCTTGAAAGGTACGTGTACGCATTAGACCGATTTTATATGTACAACTTTTGGGTCTTAGAGCATGTACAGTGCGATTCCAAACTAGAGAGAGATTTTTCTCAGCTTGACGAGATCTTCGTATGATTTTCCTAGTTTCGTGTCAATCCAAAACATTGCATTAAAATATTGCGTGACATTTTTGGCTGGCAACTGCAGTTCACGTGTTTGTCACGCCGTGAACATGCTCAGTAGCCCTTGCATGGTACATTTGTCAGACCACTTCCCTTGTGTTTTGTGTGTGGCTCCAGCAGCTGTCTCCAATGTGCATTACAGAATACATTGTAGTTTTATTAGCCTGTAGCTTTTACGTAATCGTTGGAATTGGTTCGAGGCCGAAAAATCTCTAACTTTGACGTTAAACGGTGTGTATCTTTCGATTTCAAATTCGCGCTTAGCGTTTTGACAGCAAAACAATCAGTCTCATCAGCTGCCCGTGTTTACACTATGCTGTACTAGTTTGACGAGTGTTGTCCTTTGCATTTCATCGTAGCCCAGAGATGTCTGTTTCTGACAATGATTCAGACGTGAGCGAGGATGGAATCTCGCTGAAGATTGACTCCAAAGGCTCCAAAGATGACAATGTAAGTCAACTAAAAAAAGTATCTCAAGTGTTATTCAAATGCATCTGTAATTTAACGGGCAGTGACTAGCCTTCTTTGAAGTCGTTCTGAGACGAACGTTGTCGCTCTTTGCTTGTTACTGTGATGACCAGCGTTAGTTTTTAAGGTAAGCTTATGGCTACGTTTGAGACTGCGGTTTTGTAAGAATGTGGCCTATCGTAGGCTGCAGCAGAACGCCGAGTTTCCTGTTTACGGAATTAACTTTACTAAGTGAAGGCCATATGCAAATTATCAAATTTTAGATAATTTTATCCTCCGTTTGGGTTAAACACAGCTCTTATTCGATTTGCAACGATAGATTATACGGAAGTGGTAGCTTCAGTTGTTAGCCTTGTGACATAAATACGTCGATCAATAGGGCAAGAAGGATTTACTTTCGAGCAAATACTTTCTTCATTGTCTAGACACAATGCAGCTGGAGGTGTGGAGGGGGTGGGATTGTGTGATACTGTAAATTTCAAACATCACCAAACGGTTGGAAAGCTGCAGTCATATTTCAGCTAGTTATGTACAAAAGATCCACAAAAAGAAACAAAAGTTGTATTAACTTGTAGTTAAATGATCAAAATACATTTTCATCAGGTTTTAGGAATTATGTGAATTAATACTCATGTCACAAGTATTAGGTCACTTTGCCCCCTGCATTGTGGTGTCAAATTGACTCTCTGCACAGTTAGACTTAATTAATTTTCCATTCTCATTTTTCAGGAATAGATGTTAAGTTTTTAAAACCCGGTAGAAAATTCTATTCATAATTTGCATTATATTTTTCTTACCTGATTTGAAATTAAACTATACAATTTAAAGAATACATCTGTAGTAAACCACAGTACTGTTATATTGTCACATCCTGGAAGCGTTTAACTTCTGGATCACAACTGTGTAATATCTTACAAGCATGGTAAGAAGATTTGTAATTTGTTGCATTATTTCAGTGTGACATTATTATATTCAGTACAACCTAAGATGTATATGTTGTAGGTCAAAATAAAATTCAGGTTAAAATGATTTTAACCTAGGTCAAAATGAAATTCCTTTGTCTTCTAACCCTAATTATTTATGAATCATGAATGATTAGGGTTAAA
This sequence comes from Pachyseris speciosa, assembly GCA_016490735.1. Lineage (NCBI taxonomy): Eukaryota > Metazoa > Cnidaria > Anthozoa > Scleractinia > Pachyseridae > Pachyseris > Pachyseris speciosa. The sequence continues at coordinate 2,197,914 of JAEMWC010000008.1, forward strand.
AGACAAAGGAATTTTATTTTGACCTACAACATATACAAGTAGTAGGTCACATCCTGAAGAAAGAGGATGTGACCAGTATCATTTATTGTGTTCCTTTTTTTCACTTTCTTACAAAATTCCTCTCTTTGTCATTACAGATTGCTACACCAGCAGAGTTTGTGAAAAGATTTGGTGGCAAAAGAGTCATAGAAAAAGTTTTGATAGCCAACAATGGTATTGCTGCTGTGAAATGTATGCGATCTGTTCGACGCTGGGCTTATGAATTGTTTGGCAATGAGAAGGCTATACGCTTTGTGGCCATGGTCACTCCTGAAGACCTTAGGGTAAGCATTCAAATATAGATTACTTACCTGAAACTGTAGAAAACATTAATGATCTAATGTAGCAGAGATATTGAATATTACAACATCATTATTAATAACAATAATACTAATAATAATAATAACGATTTATTAGTAGTACTTCCATAAGGTGGCTCTTCACTTACTAATTACAAATCTCAAATCAAATCAAATTAAATTAAATCAAATTTTGGTTTTGAGGAGAGGGGAAAACCGGAGTACCTGGAGAAAAACCCCTCAGAGCAGAGTAGAGAACCAACAAACTCAGCCCACATATGACACCGAGTCCGGGAATTTAACCCGGGACACATTGGTAGAAGGCAAGTGCTCTCACCACTGTGCCAACCCTGCTCTCTGAGCATTAATGCCACAAAATTGCTTTGAAATTCTGCTAAATTACTATTATTATTTTTATTTCTAAGTGTACATGTAAACCCTAGACACTCATTCCTTCAATTAAGGTGTTCATAGGAGCTTTTATTATTTTAGTAATTATTTTCTTTTCCTTTTAAGTCAGAAAATGGCAATATATTTCCAAGGCTGATTTCATGGTATGTACTTCATGTTAACATGCCATATGGTCCCTATTTGAGAGTGTACAGGAATAATCTTTGAGGGTGACTACATGGCTTGTTAACATGAAGTATATACCCATTTCGCTTGATCCTTCACTCCTTCAATTCATGTTAAACATTTTGTACATTCCCTGACCAGTACAGAATGATTGGCATATATTCCACATACATGTATGTATTAACTATATTTATTATATACCAATGAAATACCAGGTTAGCTTTTGCGTGAAAACATGACAAATCTTCACAGTTGAAAATATGTTATGTTATCTTAACATAAGTGAAAAGAGCATCGTTGCTATGGTTACATAATAAATCGAGCCTTTCACAGTGAAGTGAAATGATTTGGTATTTCGTTGGTGTTATAATGAACAGAACATTGCATGGCCACTTGAAAAATATTTCACTCATTCGTTGCAGTCATCCGCACTAGTAAAATATTTTTTTAACACTTGAAGAGAAATTTTGTATCTCCACACGCCCATGTAATATCCTCCATATACTGAAGCGTGAATGGCATACAACCAAAATTAGGATTATGAAAACTGCCAAATGAAAAAAAAATTTCCTCAAGATATTATTATAGAAGACTGATGAAAGATATACAGAAGAGTATACCTACCAACTTTTTCTGAGTCAGTTGTGTGAGATTTTCATCTCCTCATGACCAGAATTCCGAAAATGTTCCGGGGACTTCCGACGATTTTTCGAAGATTTCCAAACGCTACCAAACATGTCCGAAGATGTTCCGATGACTTGCTATTTGAGTTCGTAGTTCCAGTCCCTCAAATGTAAACATTTTTTTTAATTAGCGCATTCTGATACAATGTACAGGTAGGACTCAAACTCGACATTAAGTGCCGTTTGTTGGAATATTTACGGGGAATATTGAATTGAATTTTTGTTGTTGATGTGTTAAAGGACAAGTCATCCGGATTTCTAAGTCAAGAGTGTGAAATTGTCCTCAACGCATGAGATCGATGTCTTTGGTCCGCAGGCATGAGACTCACGCATAATGCGGAGCAGGGATGGCGCAGTGGTGAGAGCACTCGCCTTCCACCAATGTGGCCTGGGTTCGATTCCCAGACTCGGCGTCATAAGTGGGTTGAGTTTGTTGTTGGTTCTCTGCTCCGAGAGGTTTTTCTCCGGGTTCTCCGGTTTTCCCCTCTCCACAAAAACCAACATTTCCAAATTCCAATTTTATCTGCTTGTAAGGCGCATTTGATCATATACACATGGAAAATGCACTATATAAGTTCTAAATTATATTATTACTATTATTATTATTATTATTATTATTATTATTATTATTTTACTTCACTTTATTACTTGTCCACATTTACCTTCTAGGGCCAGAACCAAACCATGGTTCTAAGGCACTAGAGGAGTGTTTGTTCAATTTACTTGATTGAGAGGACCTTTCTCAGAATGTGTGCTGTTCCCAGAAGTGCTGTTTTCTGGATTTCATGTGGGTTATTGTTGCCTGGGATTTCGCGCAGCTGTTTTTCAGTGCCTTTCCTATAACTCCAAGGGCACCTTCGACAACGGGGATTACCACTGTTCTCATCTGCCACATACAGGCTATTTCTATCTCCAGATCTTTGTATTTAGACAGTTTCTCTGATACTTTAACGGAAGTGTTTTTGTCCGATGGTATGGCCACGTCAATTAAGGTGCACTTGTTTTCCTGTTTATTCTTGATCACAATGTCTGGGCGATTTGCTGTTATTGCTCTGTCTGTGTGGATGGGCATGTCATACAGGATAGTGATATCATCTCTTTCAACCACTGTTTTTGGTTCGAGTTCATACCATTTGTCTACAGTGTCCATATTGTATTCCCTGCAGATGTTCCAGTGTAGGCGAGTTGCGACCTTATTGTGCAGGTGGATATATTCTGTCTTTGCCAGTTCAGTGAGCAGCCTGATATAATGTGATCTATGGTTTCTTGGGATTTATTACAAAGGCAGCAATGAGGGTCAGTGCCATCTTTTATAATGTGGTGCTGGTACGCTCTGGTGAGGAGAGCTTGGTCCTGCGCTGCTATAATTAGTCCCTCTGTTTCCGATTTGAGCCCACTCAACTTGAGCCACTGGTTTGTCAACTTCATGTCAACATCCGCTTCTCTTATCCGTGAGGGGTATCTACCATGCATTGGTTTTTCTTCCTATCTTTTCTGTAGTTGTTTCTGGCCTTGGTGTTTTGCTTTTGCCTTGATTTTCTTTGCATGTAGTATTGCAGTTTCATCGTCTCTTTGAGGCATCTCTTGGAGGTCTAATTCATGTTTGTACTTTTCAGCTTCTCTTGTGATAGAATACATCTTTTTCTTTTCTTCATGTCGCTGGACCAAGTGTAGGAGTCGATCATTGCTTGATGTCAAGTAGGCATCTAGGCCAATAGTGGTAGTCTTATAGGTCAGTTCTAATTGGACAAGGCCTCGTCCGCCATCTGCTCTTGGGAGATATAATCAATCAATATCAGCTTTTGGGTGATGCATTTTTGCTGTCGTGAGTAGCTTTCTAGTTTTAGTGTCTAATTTCTTGATCTCAGATAATTTCCAGTTAATTACATTAAAGCTATATGTAATTACTGGTACAGCTAAGGTGTTTATGGCTTCAATCCGGTTGGAAGCATTAAGTCCACTTTTTAATACCAATGGTAATGGTAATGGATTTATATACCGCACATATCACATAGTTTCATGGCGGTTTACAATTCTTCTCTAGGGTGAGATCGGACGTCAGCCTGTAAAGGTGCCTCTGGCAGCCGCTATCAGTCCATATTTGATCTCACCCACCCACCCAACCCACACATGAATGTCAAGACAGATGAAAGGTAGACCACCACACCGGGAACTACGTCCCCTACTCTTTTCGAACAGTGTGTGGGTTCTTTAACGTCCAACAGATTATTAGGAACAAGTGTTGTGAGAAGGGACCTACGGTTTATCGTCCTTATCCGAGAAGACTAGAAAATCTAACCGTTTGCAGATGTAATTACAAAGGTAGCACTTTCTCCTCAATTATTTAAAGACCCTGAGTGTTGGTCCGGCCGGGATTTGAACCCGCGACCTCCCGCACAGTAGTGCGGTGCTCTACCACTGAGCTAACCGGGCGGCGGTTGATACCAATCTGGTTCTTCTATCTTCCCGGATCTTCTCTTTCATGGCTGCGTGCTGAATGCCATCTCCCTCATTTACTCCAAGGTACTTGTATGTTCCTACATGTAATCTTGCTCTAGCTCTTTTATGGTGGTGGAAGTGTCTAGATCTAGATTTCTGGTGTGTTTCAAGCCGACCTCTTTTAAAGGTTGCTTTTGCACATTTCTTTAGGCCCATCTCCATTCCGATGTCATCACTGAAGGTTCTTACAGTGGTAAGGAGACCTGTTTGTTCGTCGTCGTTTTTGGCAAAGGTTTTCAAGTCGTCCATATAAAACAGATGGTTTACTTTGTTATCCAGGATTTCATATCCATACGTACTCTCGTTTAGCATTGTGCTGAGAGGAGCAAGTGCAATGCAAAATAATAGGGGTGATAGGGAATCTCCCTGGAATTTGGATTGGCCTGGATGTCATGGATCCGCTGGAATGGTTTAGGTGCAAGGTTGTTTTCCACGTTTTCATAATTTCAGAAATGAACCCAATTAGTAGTTGGGCACACTTTGTACATTTCTAGTGTCTTCACAATTATTATTATTATTATTATTATTATTATTATTATTATTATTATTATTATTATTATTATTAATGCGTGAGAGTTGGCAGGTATAGAAGAGGAGGGACTCACTTTTGATCTAATTTTGTCTGGCCAGGGATAAACAGAATAGATCAATTTGAAGAGGGTTGTCAGGGCTCAAAATGATGCCGCCGGTCAACGGACAATGTCCGGTCAAGATGACGTTTTGTCCAGACAAACTTTCGGTTTGCCGTTGTATGGTACTGTGTGACGAAAGGCAAGATTCACTCATTTTCCTTGCATTCCTGTTGAAGAGAAAGTTTTCTGAGTTTCTGGGTATGCAGATATCCTCATTTGATGATTTACTTTCAAATGCGTTAAACTTCCGGCACACCCTTATTCAAAGGCCCAGCTGCTAAGCTTTGCAGTCCAGAAATGAAATGAACAAGATCACGTTATGCATATACTCATACTTTAATATTTAGTCTATTTACAAAGGTTATTCCATTAGCTTGAAAAAAAGATATCACAAGTTATGCACATTGACAAAGAGGTCGAGAACTTTGCATGGACACTCTGCGTACTTAAAAGCAGTATATAAAGAGCAGTTTCCTTTTTTTCCTGCATACCAAGGACAGGCAAAGTTTCCCCACTTGTAGTAGTTACTCTGTAAGTGTTTGGGGCATGTTATTGTAATACTTTTTTAGTAATACTTTTGCATCCACACGTTCTATGAGCAATTTCTAATTACATTCTATTGAGTTTTGATTGTTTTTTAGACTGCCCACCCTGCATTTTAAGTTTCACGCTGAAAATGATGTATTGATGCTTTGAGCGAATCATAACATGTCTTGCACTCCGCCTTAGCGCTGACTCTCTGAATACATGTAAGCTTATAATGTAGGTGTCAATATTTTGACCGGTCAAAAATGAGATGTGACCGAGCTAAAATTTGGTTGGTCGGACAACACCATGACCGGCAACTGTCGAAAACTTATTTTGAGCCCTGGTTGTCACACTTAAATTTGACGAGCTACAGAGACAAAGTGGCATACATATATTTTATTGCCAATTTGTGTTCAACTATGAATTACCAGTTATAGTATACAGTTTACAATTCTGAAGTATTTACTGGTATTGTATTTGACTGATGTACTGTACAGTGTAATTGTGTATACCTTACCGAATTTTTCCACAAATCCTTTTAACTGCGAAACTTTGGTTTCCAGGCGAATGCAGAGTATATCAAGATGGCAGATCACTATGTTCCAGTACCTGGTGGAACAAACAACCATAATTATGCCAATGTTGAACTAATTTTGGATATTGCCAAAAGAATTCCTGTTCAGGTTTGCTATGACAGAATTGTACTCTTTCTTGAGTCTAAATTAATAATTATTATAATTAGTAGTAATTAACTGATGGAGGCCGGTTCCTGAAAGGTGTACATAATAACTCTACCCCAGGGATAAATCTACCTTATCACAGGAATACGTTTTGGAATAAGGCAAATTTATCCCTGGAATAGAGTTTAACACCTTTCAGGAACTGGCCCTAGGGTGTAATACTGTGTGTGAGCTGATGGATCTTCATAATTTTAACCATTTCTCCATTTGTTGTCTAGCACATTATTATTATTATTATTATTATTATTATTATTATTATTATTATTATTATTATTAATCCACGTCAACCCCCGGAACAAATTTTCCTGCACATATCTTTGCAAAGTTGTGAAGCTAGATTTAATACAGTACAGACTGTCCCCGAGAAAAGGCTTGCCTGAGAAAAGGTTGAAAGCCTCGCATGTGGTGTGAGTATCTACTCGAATGAGAACGTTGTGACAGTTCTATATTTAGAAAATCACAAAGTTGCTTTGATTTAGTTTGATCCGGATGTTGTCACAACTCTGTCGCTGTTGTGAAGACTTAAGTCCAGTAGAGTGAAAAGGCTTGCCGAATTTATTAAAGACAAGGTTGGAAGCCTCACATTTGCTGTGAGTATCGACTCGAATTAGAACGTTGTGACAGTTCTATATTTAGAAAATCGCAAAGTTGTTTGGATTGTTGTGGCAGTTCTATATTTAGAGACAAGTTTGCAAATTTTTGGTTTTCACGCAATGTCAGGAAAAAAACTAAAATTAAACATTTAGATTTTTTACCTTCAACAGGTAAATGACATTTAAAAAATATATATCTGCTGGCCTGTTTTCAGCCAAGTCACACGCTTTGTTTTGAAAATAGAGTAGTTTGAATTTCAAGCTTTTTTACAATGCGTGACATCTGGATTGTTTCTGAGAAACATGTCACATACACGGAAACGATTCGCCTTGTTTTTTCGAGTTTTGAATAACCAATATATTAATAGAAGTGTCTATGCAAATGTTTTCAAGCTTAGCAGAGAGAAAAAATGTTTTGAGAGAGCCAAAGTAAAGTTCAGATGTTGTCACTTAATTTAGAAGTAAACAACGACAGCTGACAACGAATATGGATGGCAACTCTCAAAACAGTTTAACGAGCTTTGCTCGTACGTGATCAAAAAGGCGTTATGCGACACCAAAAGCAAACCACTAGCTGGATATAGTTTTTGAGAATCAGAAAGCGTGCGTCCAGTTTCTGCAGCACAAAAGTATCCCAAGTTAACGCTCATAGAGCGTCTTGTTTAATTTGTGTATTGCAATTTTTTAGGCAACACCTTTTGCTTTACTGCTATTTGAAATGCAATCTCTTCGTTTGAGAGTTAACAAGATCAAACATGACAGTAATTTATAAAGTACACTTTCTTTCTTAACAACCAATCCATTTACTCTCTAGTTTCAAGTTTCAAGTTTCAAGTTTATTCAAGTTTCAAGTTTATTCTCTCTTTGTGAACTTACATTGTACATCCATCAACACTCAGATCCCAGCAATATACAGAAAGGCACGTGTAGCTCAGTCGGTGGAAGAGTATCTACATGTAAATTAGTGTTATCACACTTGATGTTGTAGGTTCGCCTCCTGTTTGGAGAATGCAGAATTCTTTTTCCAACTGTGCATGTGTCACCAACAGAAAAATTACATTTTGGTTTTATCATATGAGAACCAAACCAAGCAATTTCAACTACATGTACTCTGTTACCTGATATATATCTCAAACACTTTCTTGTCATAACTGATTTTCTATCAAGAATTAACAATATTTAGATTATGAGCTCAAGATTTCTATCACATAATGATAGCTGATGAGGGGGCAGCCCGAATCAGCTATCATGCATAGAAATCGAGAGTGAATAATCGAATTGTTTTAGTATGAATCTACTAGTCATTCAAAACTAACAAGTAAATTTTAAAAAATCCTCATTGCAGACACTTCAAAAACACTTCAAAGAAGTGGCCATCATTTTGTTGGTATCAATTAACAGCTACTCACTTTCTGTCACAGAATAGATAGCTACACTGTAGTAGGGTAGCCAATCAGAGAACAGCATTTGTGGTAGAATGCTTGTAGATTTATACTTAGTAAGGTATAGTATAAGGCATACTGTACACTGTATCCTGTTTGGTGACTTAATCTTCCTTTCCATGTAGGCTGTGTGGGCGGGATGGGGACATGCCTCTGAGAATCCAAAACTACCTGACCTCCTTTCCAAACATGGAATCACCTTTATTGGTAAGTTATATTTTTATTTAAATCTCATACTTATCAACAGGAAATCACACAACACATTAGGATGTCATTAGCCAAGGGCTCTGGGACCAGGGCACCTTTTCCCAGATACTATACTTCTGGGTCCAGAAACCTTTTCACTGATAATTTAAGAACAATAATAGCTTGAATTCCTGAATACAGTCAACTCTCTCTAAGCAGATTTCCATCACTGTAAACTGGACATCTCCTTAAGGCAGACAGGCAGACACCTCTCTAAAGCAGACAGCGGACACCTTTTTTTAGCAAACTTCTGGTAGAAAATTCCTCTCAAAGTGTACTCTGACAAGATTGCCATTCTTTTTAAAATTGATGGACTTTGGCCTGGTTATTATTTCAAATTGAGCTACCATCCCACCGCCAGACTACTACCCCACCCCCCACCCCCCATTTTCTCAGTTACCTGCTCAATCCCCCATAAAATAAACCCGCCAATAACTTACCCTGAAGGTGCTCAGAAGAAATGCCCACTTCAACTCCTGGAATCCATTCATGCCTTGAAGTCACCATTCGCTTCATGAATTTTCCATCCATTATCCCTATAATACACCTCATCAATTTTTGGCACATTAACCCCATACATTATGCAACTAAATCACCGTTTCTGCAGGTCCTCCAGCCTCAGCTATGTGGGCTCTTGGTGATAAAATTGCATCAACTATAGTTGCACAGACTGTTGGTGTACCCACACTCCCTTGGAGTGGAACAGGTAAGCGTGGCATCTTTTCATTAAATTAGATGTAGTCATTGTTATCACCAAAGGTATTATTTCTATTATTCACTTAATTTGTTAAATGCACAATTTACATTTTTTCAACTTTACAATTTGTACACTGTGCATATTAGTCTGTTGCTTGAAAGGGTGAAGGCGCTTTTACTCAATCAACATCCAATTTTAATTGTTGTAATGTGTTGTGGTTCAATTTTATCCTTGGTTCAATTTTTATTTTCCTTTGTTTTGTACTCATTATCATGCATTATCATACACAAGAACAAAAGAAAATAAAAATTGAACCAAGGATAAAATTGAACTACAACAATATAATGCATGGTTCTTATTGCAGCTGCTGACACCATCGCTACTTAGCCTTTTTTTTCTGTCTACTTTATTTATTGTTATCCTTGTGGAACGTGTCACTTTTTTTATTGTTCAAAATAGACATTAGAAATCCACTAATATACTAATTTCTATTTCTTTTTAGGAATTGAGTGCAGTGAATTGTTTTTGTCAGCCTTCGTGTAGTAAGACAGCTAGTGCCTGTAGAAAAAAGACACTTAGCAAACAAGCTACAATCTTGCTATTGTCAGAATGGCTCTAGCTAGAATATGTGAGATGTATAGTGGTAATATTTTGAGGGTGAAGGAGATGTTTTACTGTGTTCCAAATGGAAGCTTAATATCTCCTGGCCAAAACATGACTTCATAACAATCACTTACAGGCCATGACCTCCCTTCACCATGTCTCCATTGATGTTAATTGCAACACAATTTCATTTTCGTCTGCATTTTTTGCAGGTCTTACACTTGATGAGTCATCCAATGACATTGTTAATGGGAAAGTTGTTGGAGTGTCGCATGATCTTTACATGAAAGGGTGTATTCAAGATGTTAGTGAAGGCATCAAGGTGAGAAATTTACTTGTACCGCCTGAAAGTATTGACCCATCGGGACGAGGCAATACCTCGTCACCGCGGTATGGAAATTTTTTTCCTGCGGGAAAGCCAAGGTACAATTTTGCCAAAGGAATACCGCTTGAAATACCGCTTGAAAGCCTGAAAGTATTGACCCATCGGGACGAGGCAATACCTCATCACCGCGGTATGGAAATTTTTTTCCTGCGGGAAAGCCAAGATACAATTTTGCCAAAGGAATACCGCTGTAGAAAAGACGAGGTAATGCCACAGGAAAGAACAATAACATTAATTGCGATTTTCAAAAAGCGGAAGGACTTTGTAAATTCTCAAGGTGCGAAGATTCATGGAGAAAAAAAATTGCGCTGTGCACTATTTGCGTATGGACGCATAATTTTTGAGCCAGCCTCCATACTGTGTAAAATCGGAAGTCTTCAAATATTATAAAGTAACCTACAGCTGTTTATTACTGTTTAATCCAATGCTAGAAGAAGCGCTGCCTTGTTGTTTGAACTGTTGCGCTGACAATTTTATGCCATCAAAACAAATTAAAGTCTGCTGGGCGAATGTGTTCGCATTATTTGGAACAAACTGATCATGCGTTCAAACTCAAAGTTTATTTGTCTGGTACTAAAAAAGCTTTCGATCACTGCACTGTTAGGTTAATCACTTTTGAAGTATCAAAAGGCGAGCAACTGGAAGTGATGTGAAAGGAAGCATGCCATAATTTATCTGCTGATCATGATAATTAAGAATAGTGATTCAGACATCCGCTATAGGAATCCTCGTATGTGCATAGACTCTTCATAGTTTACTTGTAAAAGTTTTCATTCGGTATGTCTGTTTATTAAAAGATCTTAAAAGTTTTGACGCATTTGAATGCGAAGGTAACTTGTAAATGATCGTGGACAGGTGTGATCGATCACGGTGTGCGACAAACGCAGACTGCAGACTTGCAGACTGCAGACCTGCAGACTTACAGACACCTTTCGGAACTCACACTTCAGAGGTGAAAGGCACTATACAAATTCCTGTTAACAAGAACACAACAAAAAGTTACACCGGTTATTCAACGCCGGCCACATGTTTACTGAAGACAACATCGATTGCCAGAATTCTTACAACATTTTACAAAGAATTAATAATCCTTCGCAGCAACTGTAGTTGTCGTTATCTTTATATTGCTACAAACCATTTGCCTCTTTTTTTTCTAATATCACTAACCTGTTGATTGTCTTTCTCCGCCGAGTTAAGCTACTCGCCTATTAAAATGGAATACATGATTTTTAAACATTCAAAACAAGAACAACATCTACACAACAAAACGTTCTCGATGGTTTAAAAACACTTAACTTTTTCTATCTTTCGGTTAATATTCTCAGTAATATATTCTATTGTTGCAAAGAACTTGTCGCCATCAGACAACTACATCTATGTAATCCACAAGGTAGAAATCTGCTCACCTTCATCCATTTTGGCGGGAGATCGAAGGCTGACCAGTGGCTTCTGGAATGCATGAAGACAAGAACTCACAGGACCTGTTGATGTCACAAAAAATGTAGGTCTGCAAATCTCTGAGTGTGCCAATTTATCGAGTCTGCAAGTCTGCAGGTCTGTGGTCTGCAAGTCTGCAGTCTGCAGTCTGCACACCGTATTGATCAAGTGTAACGAGGTGAGAAGAATGTATTGATGTATTGATAACCATCTCCCATGATTTGCGCGTCGGACGATTTTCAAGGTTAAAAAATTTTGAATCTCCGACAGTCTCGGAAAAATATAACTCATTTACTTCATCGTCGTTCTGAGCTGTTGCACTTCGAGAAAATGATTTGGAACAACCTCCAACTAACAAAATGTGTGTTGCATTACCATATGCAAATGAGTGGAAGTTCTGTTTCGTGGTATGCAAATATTTGGCGTCTGCTAGTGGCTTATCCAGACGAACATCTGCAGATCGTGGTTTCACCGTCCTTGTGATCTGTAGCCGTTTTAAAATATAAACTTTTTACTTGCAATTGCTTATTTATTTTCTTTGAAATTCCAATGATTTTCTGTTCATTAGTATTTATCCGGGTATTAATGTATTCCTGACTGGTTAACCGCTTTAGTTTTGCTGCTCCGCCATTTGGAACTACAGTGTAGCAGTTCGAAAGTTCTCACCTATGATCTTCTACGCATGTATTAAAAAGCCGATCTATGTGTAGCGACCATGCATGGCTGTCCTTAATCCTGTTCAAGGTACGTAGTTCAAGATTTCCTGCCGAAACTTGTTTCAGTTATAACGTTCTTCAGTGTGATTTTAATGTGATATATCCAAAACACAAAGAAAATAAAAGCCTGTTCAAACTTGACCGCAGTATTTCATTACCTCAGTTTTACCTCGGTTAGTTTTCCCATGGCAACTTTGGAGCCTGACCAAAAAAATTCCTCCGTAAAAAAGCGGCCTCCCACGGGAATACCGAGGGAAAGTCACAAGGAGTTCACGCGGTAAAGGGGTCAATACTTTCAGGCGGTACTGCCAGTCATTTCATCATGGCATTTGCCAAATTATCAGTTTGTTTCAGTATGCCAGCTTAATTTACATGTACCTACACCCATTTCTCAGTCATACCATAGTTTTGTATCGTCTAGACATGACTTGTATTATAAGCTTTCAAGAGTTAAATAATTCATGTTGCTGGTTTACATAGAACCTACAAAGAATGTCGTCAACATGATAACATCAATTGAAGGGCTGGGGGCATAAACTGCCTATGTGGAATTTTCGGCCGTTTTTTTAGTTCGCTTGGATTTGTCCAAATTTTTGCATGTGAACTGCATTTTGATTCAAAACCATTGTCCCGTATTTTGTTTCACCGATTTCTTTTTTGTTTTCGAGAAATAACGTATGCAAAAAAACATCTAAAACTCTACATAGGCAGTTTAATCCCCCAGCCCTTCAATTATTCCCCTTGCACTGAGTCTTTATGAGGGTTTCATCTTTTTGCATTACATATTATTTATTTTTTCCTTTAACAGTTTTACTGAAACCAAACCATTTAAAACAGCTACCAACCAACCCCCAACCTCCAAAACAGGCATAAATTTAGGGTTATGCTAATTCTACTGTTTATGAACATAGTCCACTGTTTACTATTAATTTACAAACATGCCAATTGTAGTAAATCTAGCTGTTAGCAGCAAAAACCTTAATAAAACATTTTTTAATAACTCATGGAGAATTTCTATTTTACAGACTGCTAGAGAAATTGGCTACCCTGTTATGATCAAAGCTTCGGAAGGAGGTGGTGGAAAAGGAATCCGTAAAGCATCTAATGATGACGAGTTTACAAACTTCTTCAGACAGGTTTGCTGGGTAGCATTAAATTATGTTAAATTAGGGAACCTCTGGTCAGCTCTTGCAGAAAAATTCATGCTAAATTGTTGGAAATAATTACTAGCTTCAACATTTTGTTTTGAAACATGGATATAACAATTAAGTGGACAACAAAAATCGACATCATTATCGCCTATTTTCACTTTCAAATTTCCTGGGTATGGCCATGTTAGATTTGATGACGTGTGATGGTTGCAGCTATTGTCGCAAAGCAAATGAAGCAGAAATCCTTTGTGTTAAACAATAGGGCATGCAACCATTACATGCCATCAAATCCAAAAATTATGGCCACGACTAGGAAATTTAAAAACAAAAATATGTGATGATATCCATTTTATTTTGGACATTTAAATGTTATATTCATGTTTTAAAAATGAAATCTAGTAATTATTGCCTACAATTTAGCATCAATTTGTTTCAATTTGCCTTTCAAAAATGGTTGTCACTGCCAAAAACCACAATGACTTCCTTCACTTGTATTTTGAAATACATGTACAAGTGAAGACAGCATGATTTTCTTGCTGATATCTATACTAAATATTGAACCTAATTTAGTCACAAGGTTTGTTGTGACCTTTACCTTTATTGATTTCTTGATCTGACAATATATAATTATGGTATCTCTCTTTCAGGTTCTAACTGAAGTTCCTGGCTCACCTGTGTTTGTTATGAAATTAGCAAAAAAGTAAGGCACAAACGTTAAATTGAGAATGAATATATGAAAATCATGTATTTGAACTGTGGATTAATGATTAAATAATATGTGAATGATCATCACAGTTATGAACACCACTTAAGTAGAAGTGAAAATAAAGCCTGAAACTGTGATAATCATTCACATAATATTATTTAAATGTTAAATTGTTATTATTTCATGTACAAATTATGCTGATTTTAACCTAGGTCAAAATGAAATTCCATTGTCTTCTAACCCTAATAATATTCATGATATTTCATGATTCATGGATCATTAGGGTTATAAAAGACAAACAAATTTCATTTTGACCTAGGTTAAAATCATTTGGACCTGAATTTCATTTTGACCTACAACATTCATAATAATAACACATGAAATGTAACACTAATTTACAAAGCAGATTACCGGTACCCTCATCTCATGAGTACCCTCCCTGCAATTTAAGTAATTTTAAGTTCTATAATGGCCTAGATGTACCTCTGTCCCACTGGAATAATTCTACTAATTCTTGCTTTATAGCAAGTTTTTATAACCACTTGAATTTCAATCAAATGACCCTTACAAACTATCAGTTGTCTGTTGTTATAATTATTTTAACACAACACACAACAGAGAGGGTCCTCACTTGGAAGCTCTTGATCTTGGTTGAGATTGCCAGTGATCAAAACTTTACAAACATTAACCAACTGGTCACTGTGTAGTCCTGATGGCTAAAGTCACTAATCCTGTCATGAGGTATGAACACTGCGTATCAGGGTGTATCTTGCTTGTACCAGTATTGGCTTGCACTAAAATTTTACAACTGAATTTAATTTGAACGAGACTTGTACATGTACATTTTGTTGCAAGTTAATGTCGAAACAAACCTTTTTTTCCTTCATAATTTTGTTGTCATTGTCTTTATCATTATCATCTAGGTCACGTCACCATCATTGTTGTATCTTTGTCATTGTTGTTGTCGTCATCGTCTTCATCATAATTCCATCCCTTAACTGTCATCATCATCCTTATTATCTTATCATCACTACCTAATGTCCTAATGTCAATCTTTATTTTAAGTTTTATTGAAGTTCAATCTTTTTTTCTTATTGTCAGTGCAAGACATTTAGAGGTACAGCTTTTGGCTGATGAGTATGGCAATGCAATGTCCATTTTTGGGAGAGATTGTTCAGTGCAACGCAGACATCAAAAAATCATTGAGGAAGCACCAGCAGCCATTGCTAAGCCTGATGTCTTCAGAAAGATGGAGGAGGTAAAATAATTATCAATTATCTGATTTTTATGGGAAATCAATAATGAAAGTCAACTGTAATGGGATTGATGCAAGGTTAAATGCCAGCTACTTTCAATCTCAATTTTGTTTTTGTTCATTAGGATGCAGTGAAGCTTGGTCGTCTTGTGGGATACGTCAGTGCAGGAACAGTTGAATATTTATATCATGCCGAGGATCACACTTTTCACTTTCTTGAACTTAACCCCAGACTTCAGGTACTGTCATCTTTTATCAGACGTCTGAGTATAGTTATACACAATATTGCTTTTAATATGGAGGGTTTAAATGTAAATGTTATCTGTTCCTTTAGGAGACCGTGCAACATGATTTTCACTGTTATTCAAAATTATGCTTCTATATATGCCAAATGCATTCACCTCATTTTAGGCAATATCCCCAATAGTCAATTCATATATATAATTAGCACACAGACCCTTTTCTGTGATTTGGAATAAACAATTTCCAAGTGTTCCTGTTTTCATTGATCCTCTTAATAGTCATGCCAGTGTTGACTTGTTTGGTTTTACAGTGATCTGTATAATTTTGTTTGTTTGTTTGTTTGTTTGTTATTATGTTTTTGTTTTGCATAACAAGTCTTTACTGCTATTTTTTAGGTTGAACATCCTTGTACTGAGATGGTTTCTGACATCAATCTTCCCGCAGCCCAGCTTCAGGTACAAATGGATTAATTTCTTGAAACTTCTTAGCATTCTGTCAGTGAAAGTTCCATAGAACCCCTAGGATTATTTAGTACAATAACACCCATTTGTGAGCACTTTCTTAAGTGTGGTCACATTCATCACGGCCATTTTTCATGGTGCACCAAAACCCCCAAAAGAGTAATATATAGAACAGGTTTGTCATTGTGCAAAATCCCCTCCATCTCCTCATTTCACCAACCATGATCAAATACTTTAAATTCAGCTGCAACATGTTAAAGTACGTGTGAAATGTTATTGGCTTGCAGGTTGCTATGGGCATTCCATTGTACAACATTAAGGATGTAAGAACCATGTATGGAGTAGATCCCTTTGGAAAGGAGCCTATAGATTTTGACAAGTATGTTAATTTATATAATTTTTAGGTTTTCAAATGTATTCTTTTTAATTAATGCTGAGATTGTAAATTGCTGACCACTGTGTTGATATTACACAGGGCAGTCATTAAGGGCCAGGGACCGGGGATTTTCCTCGGCCGATTTTGGATAATATTCTGGTCTAGATCGATATCCCTGGTTACTTTCATAGAAAAATTAACAGCATATTGACTATATGACAACAGCTGGATTCCCTGGCTACTTTTTGCACATTCCAACCACCTACATCAAAAATTAGTGACAGCCCTGTTATGATTACGTGTTTGAATGGATCTCCCAGGATCATGGAAGGGTGAGGTGGGTGGTACACTGTAAGTAGGTAATTGGAAAGGACATTCTGATTTCATGTTCATCAATGGTGAATGTTTGTTGATTAAGTGTTACATAACACAGGGTATCTGTAGGATATTCTTTGTTTGGTAGTTGGAAAGTTTGATAGGTGCAAGGAGTGTTGCAAAACCCAAAAGGTAGTACTTGAGAATGCTCTTGCCCTAAAAAGGGAGGGAACAGCATTTCAGTGGTAAAACTTTGATTACTTTTTCATACAAAGTATATATAGACAAGTAAAACTACATTTATTGGCATTTGGTGTGTCAATCAACATAAACAAGTCAATGAGCTTTGGGCAATATTATTTCATTTCCAAATTAATACTCTCTGTAAGGAATGACAAATTTTATTGGGGAGACCCCTTCATGATGCCTAATTCTAGAAGACAGTTTTCATTTTGTTTTTAATTGGCAAAGAGCTATGTCGGTGCCACGTGGAAATTACACCGTAAAATCCTACTTGACTATGATGTTGATTCCTTTCTCAGCCCTAAGAACCCTCCTAAGCCCAAGGGACACGTCATTGCAACCCGCATCACTTCAGAGAATCCAGATGAGGTACGAAACAGCTGTAAATGTAGAGAAATATTCCACCTCTGTAACATTATTTTCATAAATTACTTAATTAAAACCTTCCAAAGATCCCTTAAAAACCCGAAATGTTTTGTAAGGAAACATGAATGATCACCTGTCCAGAGTGTGCAAAAACAACAACAACAACATGCAACAAACAAACATGAATCCTTGACAGGAATCGAACCCGAGACTTTCTTTATACTATCCACATGCTTTGGCACTAACTTGCTTACCAAGCCGTTAATTGCATCTCCCATCTCATCACAAGTCCAGTCAGTAGCTTAATGGCAGAGCATCCAGCTGGTGTAAGCTCGAACGATTTCATTTGGGGACTCAAGCGTTTTATTCATCCTGTGCTCATGACAGATGAATAATTCTTGTTTTCTGTATCATTTGGTCATGAATCAGAGAAGAAGTTATTAACCCAGTTTGGATAGATGCACTTTTAAGAGTTCCAAAAGCAAAGAGATTAACTGAAAAGTGTGAAATTGGTGCAGGCCAAAGAGTTTGCTCCATGCAGCACAAAAAATTGAAAGCTTTCCCAGCAAAGAACTGTTATGGTGTAGCTCGCGTAGCTGGCGGTATTAGGCGCGGTGAGGAGGAGGCAGTGGAGCCGTGCACGCACCTACAACACTGCCAGCTACGCAGGCTAGTTATGATGTAAATCAAGTCAATGAAACATAGTGCAATTTTGATTAAACTCCAGCTTGACTCTTTTTTTTCAGGGCTTTAAACCCAGTGGTGGTACCATCAAGGAGTTGACATTTCGCAGCATGAAAAACGTCTGGGGATACTTTAGTGTAGGTGCTGATGGTGGCCTTCATGAATTCGCTGATTCTCAGTTTGGTCATTGCTTTGCTTGGGGAGAGGACAGAGATGCAGCCAGGAGGTAGGGAAATAGCAACCAAATTTGGACATTTTCCTGCTATAAATTTAAAGAACAAACAGGAACAAACAATCCAGAGGAATGTTTGGAAAATAACAAATGAACTCCATCAACGTTTTCTCTCTCTCTTTTTTTTTTTTGTCGTGATTATTTAATGGCTCAGTTTTTTGGGCTAAATTTTGACTTGCACATTGTATAAATTAATTAAATGGCTCCCTGAAAGCAACGGTGAAGGATTGATTATTGGATATAACCTGGGGTTGCCTTGATTTTATAAAATGACTATGGGAGTGAAGCCCAGTCACTAACACTAGCAATTTTATGTCCCGTGTTGAGTTTTATAATTTATAACTTGACCCTGGCGTAGACAGGTATGAAACCCATTCCATTCCATATTGGCTAGGTGTTGTACAACTTTGTACAACTGTACATGTAGATAAAGATCTTTTGTTGTTAACCTGTTAAAATGCATTGAGCCATTATAGGCAAGCCTGGTAGATGGCTTTTCAATTCAGTTTACTTCCCAAAGGTTGGCGAAAGAAAGAACTATGAGAGAGAGACCATCATCTTCTGTTAGCTCATAGTGCTCTCCATTTCTTCTTATCCAGGAACATGGTACTAGCCCTGAAGGAAATCTCCATCCGTGGGGATTTTCGCACTACAGTGGAATATCTGATCAAGCTCTTAGAACACGAGTTCTTCTCAAACAACAAAATCGACACGGGATGGTTGGACTTCCTTATTTCAAAGCAAGATCAGGTAACACGCCTTTGGGTTTGGAACAGTTTGGTCTTTCAAAAGACGTTATTATCAGAAAATGGCATTTCCTTGAGTGTGAGGTGAGGCGGTTCTTTTGGGGCGAAGTTCCTTGTTTGCGATGAAAAAGGTAACTTTCTATGGTTGCATTTATCCGTGTAGTTCATTTCGATGTTCGTATATCAGTTTGAATCACTTTTGTCTCAATTTTGGTGTGAATCGGGTCCCTGGTTAAGGTTATATTTCCGACTATAAGGTTTCACATCACAGCCAGCAGTAATCAAATTAAATATTTGAAATATCTCGGTAGTTAATAATCATAATCATCATTATTAATATAGCGCCATTTCTACTAGTTAACCAATAGCGCTTAACAAATTTGCTAAAATATATAAAAATCACTTCATAACTTAAAAAAACCAGTTAATATAGAAACAAATGTATGACGAGAAAAATCTAAAAAGAATTACTAAATAAAAAAGGTCTTAACTCTACTCTAAAAAAGCATGCTTGCTTACCTCTACAGACAGAGCGACCTGATGCAATGCTGGGCGTTATCTGTGGATCAGTCCATATAGCAGAGGCAGGAATTAGCAAACGATATGTCAACTTTAAATCTGCTCTTGAGAGGTATGTGTCTAGTTTGGAACAGCGAGCAGGTGGCGAGTTTCACAAACATGCCTGTTCGTGTTCATCATTATCAGTCTATATGCAGCGTATATCAGTGAAAGAAGGGCAGTGCGATACCGGCTTAACACTTCATTTTGACGGGTAGCTAGTCACATAAGTGAGCTTAAAGGCGCACTGTCGCGTAATTTGGCCTCAAAGATGTGTTTACACCAAGAGAACCTACAAGAATATCTGCGGTTTTCTTACCCGGTACTGGATATGTGCATTAAAACTTTTTGCGGTTATCTTTGGACGGATGACGAGAAGGAAATTGTCTGCAGCTTGAAAAAGTTGGATTAACTTTTTCAAGCTGCTCTTGTAGTTGTAGAAAAAAATCAGATGCACTGAAATTTAAAGTTTTTTTTCTTTTTTTATAAAATACTGACTTTGTAAGTGACACCTTTTGTCTGGTTAAAGCTGGTTTGTAAATCAATTTAGATAAAGTTAAACAGAAACGTAGCGGGTAAAAATTGTCAGTTTTTTTCCTCACTTTTACTCTTTTGACGGTGGTTGATCGCGTGTTATTGGTTACTTACAAACACAGTTGATTATAAAAAATCGTCGAAGGGAAGATTAAGATTATCGTTTTAAACTTCTTAAAGTGCTCCGAACCCAAAATTTTTTTTCGTTTAAATAAATCTGTTCGAAATGCATTGCGCCTTTTTGTGCCTTTTTAAACCAAATCTTGACTTTTTATAGGCTACCTGTAAAAGTTATGAAATCTAGCCATCATCTTTCCCACGGCCGAGCTAGTAACTAATAAATATTGCCCGGGAAATATTGTCAATTTTTGGAATGCTGCGTCTTCTCTTATGGGTTAAATTAGCAATATTTTGGACCAGTTACCTGGAAATCTTGTCAGAATTCAAATACTTTCAATGTCTCTTTTGTTGGTTGACGTCCACCAAACTCAATTTTTTCCGACTCTTTTGGAGGCAGTGGGTCTGTAGTAATGTGTTAAAATGTCAGTCTTAGTAATGTGTTAAAATGTCAGTCTTTGTTCCAGGGTTTAAAGGCGTAGCGAAAGACAATTTTTTCCTCCTTTTTTTCAGAGGGCAGATCCTTTCAACAGAATGTTTGGAAAACCATGAAGATGTTGAACTGATCAATGATGGAATAAAGTACATCTTGAGAGTGAGTGAAAATGGGTGTTGAAAGCACTACCATTGGTTCAATGACGAGTTGGAGAGTACACAAAGTACACATGGCACATGTCTGTCTAAATTACTGTCATCGGCTAACTACCTTTTAACTACTACTTTCCAAGGCTATTAAATTTCATCATGCAAACAGTGTTTGAGTTGTGTGTCACAGTTTAGCCAAAGCACAATACAAGTATAGTTGTACAAAATTAATGTTGAAAATTACGTATTGTCATGCAAATGACACAAGCAGGCTCCAGTGACAACTCAATATTTTATTGCCCCTTTCTCGACTCATTTGTAGGTGTGCAAATCAGGACCAAACACATTTTTCCTGGATATGAACGATTCCTGGACAGAAGTTGAGGCTCACAGGTATTTTGCACAACAGAAGTTCATTTATCATGCTAAAACAAAAAGCATGTCGTTTCACCCTCATCTCCTATATTCCATCTCTCGACATTGTGATCGTAGCGGTATGCAGGACCTTTCTCAAATGACCCTCGTTTACTGGCCTTAGCTTACACGGACCCCATTCTCCAAATTTTCACGTGCCACTTCACCATCGACGCAGCACCACAGTTTCTTTAGATTCTAACCCACTTTATGTATTTGTGACAGTAAAGGTCTGATCAGGGCGAATTCTGACAGTCACTTGGCCCTTACACCTTATCCTCACCCCGGCTGCAGTTGTGTACCAAACCTATAATTGACGAAATATGTCAGAATTTGAAGTACCGTAGAAGTGCAAAGGACTCGTATGCTTTCGAAACGCGCGCTTGTAGCAGTTGCATTTTGGAGGAGTGTAGGGAGTTGAGGAGTAGTGATGTATTAGCATGTATTTTTTTTAGCATGTATTTTTTTTGCGGCGGGGAGTAGAAGATGAAAGTCAACACCAATTTTGCACAAAATTGTAAAGCTAGAAATTACATAAGACCAAAGAGGATGGCCCCAATTCAATCCAGCTGAGGTGATTTTGTTTTTGTTGTTTCAGAATGAGCGATGGTGGATTACTATTGTCTTGGAACGACAGCAGTCACACCACTTACATGAAGGAGGAAGTGGACAGGTTAGTGTGAAATACACTCCAATACAATGCAATACGATTTTTAGAACTCTCCTTTGGGGGATTTTCAGGTATAATATTCACCGCAATTAAAGAAAACAAAAAATACTTGTAATAATCATTTTCAAAAATTGCTCCATTTATTGCGACTTGAGGTGAAAAATAGAAAGAAGATAAAGTTTTCAGAGATTTTAAGTAACGACAGAGATTGTCCAGACATCCACTGTCTTTGTCCAGGGTTGTGTTGTTATAAAAAAGGGGGATGTTTGAAAGCTGCCTGCTTATTCCTGGTTTTGCAGTTGGATGCCTCGGAACAAGGTTTAAGGTTATCTTTAAGTTATAGTGGCGCGCGCATCCAAACATTAGTTAAGAGCTTGTAATCGGCCTGTGCAGAGACTCACACAGATGCTAAGTAACGTTTTGATGGAATTGTTACCAAGCATCCTATAGAAACTCACTTAACCAAGTGAAGTGAGCAGAAATACAAGAAGATTCACAGGCGAGATGGACCAGTTGTTGATCTGCAAAACGAACTTTTTAATACTTGGTTTGGCATTATAGTACACGAGATACAAACTCTCTTATAGTGGACCTTCTCCATTCTGTAAGTGATCATTGATGCTCCTAACTATTTATTTGCATGCAGCGAAACTTGGCGGAATGAGATATGAATAATTCAGTGTTGTTCCCACGACAAATCATAAGTAGAGTTTTAACGGCCCAGACTTTTGAAATACTGTATCGGCAAATTCTCTTGCGAATACAGGCCATTCGACATATTTCAATGAGGCTCGCTTATTCACTGGGAATAGATATTAATAGGCCAAAAGAAATCAGTTTAAGTTGATTTGTATGCAGACTACACAAGATAGTTTAGATGTTTAGGTGTACGTGTCAAGCATGTTTTCACCAGTTTTATTTTCTGGTTTTCACAGTTACAGATTAACAATCAGTGGTAAGACGTGTATTTTTCAGAAGGAGAATGATCCTACAGTATTGAGGTAAAGTCAATAAATTAATCTCGAGCTCTGGACTTTTGTTTTTAAGTATGCTAATTGTTAGAAACGCAAATTTGCCAATTGTAATAACTTTCACACATGACCCACATTGACTTAGAAATATCTTGTATGCCTCCTGAGATTTTAGGGGGTCTTTTGCCACAAAACAGACCCCAAGATATTGGAACTTCTTATGCACACGCCTTTCACGAATAATTAGTTTCTCTAATGGTAGCTTAAATTTAAGGTTTAAATTGTTGATGGTTGTAGATGAAAAACTGCGTTT
The DNA here is from genome assembly GCA_016490735.1 of Pachyseris speciosa. Taxonomy (NCBI): domain Eukaryota; kingdom Metazoa; phylum Cnidaria; class Anthozoa; order Scleractinia; family Pachyseridae; genus Pachyseris; species Pachyseris speciosa. The sequence goes on from JAEMWC010000008.1 coordinate 2,220,969, forward strand.
TGGTGCTCCAATATCGTTTTATTTTCGGCAATTCAGTAATGCCACAGCTCTTGTTTAAACTTTCGAGCATTCCGGATTGAATTGAAATTTGGAAATAACTAACCTTTTTTTTTATGGCAAGCAGTTTTTTACCGGTTTTTGAAAGAGTAACTATTCTCATTTGATAAACAGTAACTTATCAATCGGAAATAGTTGCGAGCATCTGAAGTTCATTCTCAATTTTGTTTAATGTAAATCCGATTAGACCACGACGACGACCAAGATACTGATGATTTGTCTTAATTCAATCGATAAAATACATATCCAAACTTACAAGAATTGAAATGAAAATTACTTACCAATTTACTTGGACCACAGACATAGACATCATGTTTCTTCCCTTATTAATGCCTGCTGAATTTCCAGATCACCCTCCGCTGGAAAGCTCATTCATTTTGTCGTTGAGGATGGAGGGCATGTTTTCCAAGGAGAGTCCTATGCAGAGATAGAGGTGTGTTTTTTGTCCTGGTTCAGTTATTGTGTCTGCAACCTTCACAATTAAAATGATTTACTTGCCTTTTTGTAGGTCATGAAGATGGTTATGCCACTGACAGTCACTGAGAGTGGTTGGTAAGTCATCAGCTTTGTCGGTTTTCTCCGCTAAGCAGATAGGTGTTTCCAAAAATCTGTCGATAAAGATACAAATAAAGGGATAATTCTTGTTACAGCTTACAGCCACCCAAAACATGGTTTATGGGACCATTTTGGAATTCTTTTTAAGTCTCAGTTTCCTTTGTGTTGCCTCTAACAGCGTACATTACCTAAAGAACCCTGGAGCAGTGTTGGAGGCTGGTTCAGTGGTGGCCAAGTTGGAGCTTGATGATCCCAGTAAAGTTACACAGGTACACTGGTAATTGTTTGCGGTACCTGTGATATGCCTTCTGACCTTCTGTTTTATAGCTAGTAACTGGGAAGTGAATTTTCCAACAAAACTTTAACAAATATCGTGACTTCTCTGTTCCACAAGAGCCTATTGCGTTTTATTCACAGCATCCGCTCTTAAAGTAAAAACTATAGTGGAATTATCAAAATCTTATGTTGTTTTACTTGTTACCCTGAATGATCTGTGATGGACTGGTGGTAATCATGAAATCCATTACAGTAAAAACTCGCATACAAGAACACCCATTTTCGGGGTTCAGGCTGATTGGGTTCTTATATATCGGGTATTTTAGGTGAAATCAGCCTGAAAGTGTTCTTAAGTGTTCTTAATTTTTTACTTCTAAAAAAATGTAAGGGATTTACTAACTATGATGAAATACATAACTTTGAGAGAAAATTAAACTTTTACAAATGGTGACATTCATTTTATTGCATATTTTTCATGTAATTATAAGACTTTTAATTCCAAATACAGTTGTTGTACATTTGCTATACACAGCAAGTGAACTTACTAGCATTTATACAGAGATCTTAGTGCAATAACACAGTAAAGCTACAGACACTGTTTGTTCTATTGAACTGAAAAGGGAAGAGTTTTCATATATAAGAACAATTTTCAATTTTCAGGCTGAATGTGTTCTTATATGTATGCTCCTTTTTTACCTAATTTCAGCCTGGGTGTTCTTAATCCACATGTTCTTGTATGCGGGTTTTTACTGTATTGAAATGAGCTTTAATTAAGCATATTCAGTTAATTAGTCAACAAAGGTAGTGTGACTGTGACTTCGCTCTTGCGGTTGCCACTGTAATTACGATTGTGATCGTCATTGTGGGTTATGACTGTGATTTTAACTAAGAGCATGATTGTGGTTGCGTTTGTGGTTGTGATTGTGACTGTGAGAGAGAGCCTGTAGCCTTCCAGACGCGGTTTGTGATTGGAGAATGAAACAAAACATGATACAACACAAGCAATACCCCGGATAACAAAAGAAGCTACAGGATTACTTGATTGTGACTGTGATAGCGATTGTGATTGTGACCGTTACCGTGACTGTGACCGTGACCATTATTGTTACCGTGACCGTGATTGTTACCGTGACCTTGACTGTGATCTGAATGTGATTTGTATTTCAGGCTGAGCTGTACACAGGCCAGTTTCCTGAAACGTGTGGACCTAAACTAAAAGGAACAAAACTTCATCAGGTAAAGACCACTATCGCAAGGCCTGTTTATTCTTCCCGGTATCGTCTTCTCCGAATTGTAGACTGATCTACATAAAAATGAAAATGGTACTTTAAAGAAATTTGCGCCCTACATGGGAAGACTATCTGTTCGATTCATTACTGAAATTGTTTGACAGGTTTTTCAAGTTGCGCGTGAGAATCTACAAAATATCATGGCTGGTTACAGCACTGGGGAACCACACTTTTCGAGGAGGCTGGAGGAGAATGTCAGTATGCTAATGAAGGCTTTGAAGGACCCGGCATTGCCTTTACTGGAATTACAGGTTAGGTACCAGCATTTGTTGTAATGGCATACAGCTATTTCAATTAACGTTGTCGGATTAGTTTTAACACAGTCGTTATGTTTGTTGTGGAACGAAACGACTTTTAAATGGAACGAAAAGACTTGGAACGAAACGACCATGGAACGAAACTATATACCGGATATCGATTAGCGTTTTTTAATTTTATAGCAAAACGCTGTATTACAGCATACTGAAATTAAAATACAGTCTTTCTATTTAAAAAACAGCAAAAGACTAAAAGAAAAATGTTCTTAAAATAACAACTTTAATTTAACCCTTGTTTTACCGGGTCGATAAGTGCAGGTGCGGTAGCACTGGCAGCAACTGCGTCACTCCCGGGATTGCCGGGAACAGTCGGAACACTCTTGGTAGGTCGGAGTATTTGCGTGTAAATGCTTTTGTTTAGTCGTTCAGAAATTACTTCTGGACCTATTTTATGTTGTTTAACACAAAGGGTTTTCTGCTTTATCTGCTTGCAACCATTACACGTCATCAAATCCAAAATGGCCGCGCCCGGTAAATTTGAAAGCGAAAATACGCGTTAATGATTTCGAGTTTTTTGTACACTTAAATGTTATATCCACGGTTTAAAACAAAATTTGGAAGCTAGTAATTATTTCCAACAATTTAGCGTGAATTTGTTGTAAGGGTGGAGGCTCCCTTTAAATTTTCTTGTTTGAAAACCAAGTCAGTTTGATTTTGTACCAATGTAAGGATTTTGCAGCTGATTTTCTGTAGTGTTTTTTAATTCGTTCAAAATTATAATTACCCTGATTTTCAAGTTCCATTGGCACTAATGCTTTTATGGTCATTTTGCAGGACATGATTTCGTCAATTTCGGGTCGTATCCCCGCCACAGTGGAGGACACTATTAAGAAACATCTGTCCAGCTATGCTAGTAACATCACCTCTGTGCTAAGCCAGTTTCCCAGTCAACAGGTAAAGTTAACACTGGTTCATTCGGAGATTGAGAAAAGGTCCAATCGAAATCATTCCTGATAAGCTGTCAGGAGTGAATGAGTGTTTCAGCTTGTTTCATGCTCTTATTTAAGTGGGCTGGTTATAAAGTTGATAATGGCATCACGATAACAATGACTTACCATTTTGGTATTTGGTTTTGCTTATTTGTGTAAAATGTGTAATCGTTCGTCTCTTATTCAACCCATAGAGTGTAGAATCAAAACTTCCCCTACTCGTTCTGGTTGGTTATTTAGTGAATGAAAAAATGAACAACTTTGTTTGTTAATGAGATTTTAGCATTTCTTCTAATCGGGGACACCTAAAATAAGTTTCAAGATAAACATTTAAAAACATTCAATGACTATTTACAAGTTCGTCAGCTAAACTGATTAGTTGGTTTTTTTCCTTTAGCTTTGATTTTTGGGAGGCAGTTGAAACCTGCTCTTTTTCTACATAAGGGGGTTGTTTCCATTTCTCCTGAGGATGGTAGTAGCTAATCTTCTGTTATGAAAAGTGTAAACGAATTGGTGCCTTTAATCAAAATGACTTGAATTCCCGACAGATTGCTAATGTCGTCGATGCTCATGCGGCAACTCTTACCAAGAGAGCCGAACGAGATGCGT